>SKCR01030886.1:0-210051 GCA_019454045.1 Zanthoxylum bungeanum
GTCTTCAATGTCGTCTAGACATGATAAAGGTCCAGGTCTTGAATTTGGCTCGACATGAGCCAAGGGGAATGTTCCCAGTCGACTGAACGAAATGAAGGCTCAGGAAGATCTCCAGTCGACTGGTCAGATGACCAAGGGAGTCTTCAATATCGTTTGGACCATATGAAGGTCCGGGTCTTGAACTTGGCTTGACATGATCAATGGGGAATGTCCTAGTCAATTGACCCAGATGAAGGCTCAGGAAGATCTCCAGTCGACTGGTCAAATGACCAGGTGGAGTCTTCAATGTCGTATGTACCAGATATAGGTCCAGGTCTTGAACTTTTCTTGACATGAGCCAAGGAGAATGTTCCCAGTCGACTGAACTAGATGAAGGCTCAAAAAGATCTCCAGTCGACTAGTCAGAGGACCAGTGGGAGTCTTCAATTCGTTTGGACCAGATGAAGGTCCGGGTCTTGAACTTTGCTCGACTTGAGCAATGGGGAATGTTACCAGTCGACTGAACCAGATGAAGGCTCAGAAAGATCTCCAGTGGAATAGTCTCAATCCGTGTCGTATGACATTGCTTGCGAGTTTGAAAACACGACTCGCGATTAGCAACAAGGATAAGGCACTTTTACTTGTCATCTCGGCAAACGATGTAGTTGCAGTGCAACTATGTTATGTCGTCGAGGTCAAAGGGAGACGTTTTGTGGGAAAATTCACTCTATATGTCGACTGAGGGATACGTAGAACTTGACTCTTATACTCGTCCAGGTCGTCACACTATCTTCCTTTCTGAATGTCCCATGTTGAAGACTACGATTTGTTTCTCCTAAGATCGTTTGGGCCTTGAGTGGGTTTCATAAAATGGGCTTGGAAGATTTCGAACCCTTGCTTGATATGACTGTAGCCCCAACGAAGGTTTCGAGGCGTCTTTAAGTGGGAATTCAAAGCGCCAAAAGGGAGAAGAGTATAAGAGAGCTGTGGAAGCTCATTTGTTTCATTCACAAAAACTACTCTCGTTTTACAAGTTAGGAAGGGCTTGTTAGTGTCCTAGACATGCCAATGATCTCTAAATCATGATTTGTGTGTGAATTTATCAAGAAAATTTACGGAATAACTTACATTGATCGGCTTTGAAAAATCAAATCTTTCTTTGGATGTAGAAGCTCCAAGCTCTTTGTTGAGTTCCAAACTCTTGGGTGAGTTTCCCTAACACCTTAATATGACTCCTTTAAGTGCTAGCTTGAACAAATTTTGAATGAAAAGTTTCTCCTCCAAGAAGAAGAAAATCGGCCAAAGAGGAAGAAAGAGAGAAGATGGTGAATAATGATGTGTTTTCCAAAAACAATTACCAAAGTTATATTAACTTGGTAGGTGTGATGTGTAATAAATCCAATTTACTTTTTGCCAACCACTTACATCACAAATAGTGACAAGTGATGTAAGTCATGGGTCCCACCAATTTAATTTCAATCTAGTTGGCTTACACAACACACTTCGGGCTCAGGTTCGTTTAATGTGATTAAACGAATTTTCCATCGCGACTTAATTAAATCCAATTTAATTAAATAATAATGCCTCGTAAAATTATTAGGAAAGTCACTTACGAATTAATTCCAAATTAATTCGTTCGTTTGAATTAAAATCCAATTTTAATTCCGTATTGAAATCCAATTTCAATTAATATATCTGATATATCATTTTAGCCCAAATAAATAAATTAAATTGAAAAATCTAATTTGACTATTAAATTTATTTTACCGATTAATTCTAAATTAATCGCGTTCTCTCTTCTAGACGAATTTAATCCCAGATAAATTCTTGCTGTAATTAATCCCATATTAATTTTCTCTCTCGTAATTAATCCCATATTAATTATGTGCTAGTCAAATGTCATCGGTGAATCTTTGGGAAGCAACCCAAGAGATCCCTGGATATGTTGGCAATAAATATGGTTGTCGGACTATCCTACATGTGCGTACCCCGTACCACGTTCTCACCGATTCACAAGACATGGTTGGCTTCTAGCAAAGCACTGTGCCTACCCAATTCTCCAAAAATATTCAACATGGAATATATAATCTGTATCAGGTGAAGTATACAATGTATTGCGTAATACAATCCAGTATCGGATGTCACATACTAGGCTTAGGGCTGGAATTGTGTCTGCCCCGTACGAAGCATAGATCATATCATCAGCAACTAGTCTCTGTAATCGGATAATCATGACCTAGTCATATTATCGCGATAGTTGCAACATTTAATAGTACTAGTTCTGTATTCTGTGTGATCATTATCTCCATATGATTGAAGTGATACATCCATCTTGACATCACACCCAATACACAACGATTCTCAATATACCCAGAAGCGGCGTACACAGAACCTGTTAAAGCTCCGGATGACCAAAACCAAAGTATACTGATTGTCGCAAGTATTAGTGATGCAAGTCTCAGGTTAAGACTGTTGGGGTTGGTGCTCAGAGCGCCAATCCGCATCGTATTTATGTCTGATTCATGAATACAATCAATTCATTTTTTTCCATAATATTACTTATTTATGGTTACACCTCTTGTTTTTATATACGTATTCGATCTGATTACGATTAGATTGAAACTAAATGTGATTTAGTGATATGTATATATTAGACAAAGGCCCGATAATATATTATGCATTACACAGTTACAAATGTAGTTTGTAATTGACATTGGGAAGTGTCACTGCTAAATGTATATTATCAAATATAGTTCATGGTCAAGATTTACTAACACGAGTCAGTTAGTCAAATCCGTTGAGACCAGTACATGTCGTATATTGAGACTTGGTCCGATGGTTTATCCCAATGAACCATGAGTCTGGAGAGACTCGTATAGATGTGTAGGTGTTTATAGTGGATAAACTATGAACGACTCACCAAAGATTCTTAATGGATGGTACACCAACGTCAATAAGAATCTTCTCGGGTTGAGTAGCATAGTGGTCATTCGACTTGAGATACCACTGTAGATGTATGAAACATCCTCCATACTTAAATGGCAGTCACGTCACCGATCTATTTAGATCATACCTCCGCCTGTTCATTGGGTGTGGACCGATCCCCAGGATATCCTGTGTGTATCAAGATAAGATCCGTCAGTTTTGTGTACAGAGCATATGTAGTCCATATGTGATTAGCAATCAGTTAAATCTATGGCCATAGTATACTTCTGAAATGAGTTCCGAATGTTATTTATAGATTGCTAATAGAATCGTCGACGAGATAATACCTATAGAGATTTGACGTTTAAATCTATATCTCTGGGATTATCCTGATACCTGTGTCGGAGGGATTATACGTATGCAATGATCTCGACCTGTATGATTCTGCTAGTTTATCTATGGTCGTCATAATTTACGGATGGGTAAATTATGGACACGAAATTAGATTTTGTGATGGATATACCTGAATCTAGAGAGTCTAACTAATGAAATATACCCGTAGAGCACTAGGGCGACTTTTATAAATAATGGTGATTATTTATAAATCATTTAAACGTTAAACGAAAAATAAATGCAAATGGGCTGAACCGTCATTTCCTAATTAATGTGTATTTGTATTTAATATATGATATTATTAAATACATATTATTAAATTATCAAATAAAGGTATTTGACATATATCATTTATATATATGTATTTGAGATATTTAAAGTAAATATAATACATATATTTGAGATATTTTTATTTAATTAATTAATTAATTATTTAATTGTTAAATAATTAATATAATTAAAATATAAATATCTTACCAAATGATAAAGTTAGGAAATGATTATAAGTGTATATTTTTGACTTATACATTAAAGGAAATGGTTGTCAAATTGAGTTTGACTTCTTAAGATATTTGTTTTAATTGTTAAAAATTGAAAATATCAATTTCCTTTTATTATTGTAATTTTCGGCCAACACCCTAAAATGAATATAATTGTTATATTTTAATTTTCTTTTGTTGACTTTTTGATTATTCATTAAAGTTATAATGATAATGGATGCAAGTTGATAAGCTAACTTTAATTGAAAAAAAAAATATTTAGATATATGTATATAGTTCTCAAATTTCGGCCAAGGAAAATTTTGGGGAGTATATATTGTTTTGTTTCATTTTTAGGGTTTAAGGAGTTCATAAGTTACCAATAAACATAATAGAGTTGAGAGAAAAAGGCTTGGAGGCTAAAGAAGAAAGCTTGGAAAAATCATGTTTTTGTAAGTTTTTCTTTAAAGCTTTCAACATAGAAAATGTTTCTAACATGCTTACCTTTATCTTGTGTTGCTTTGATGTTGTCTCTTTACTTATATTTTATGTTTTAATTGGTTATGAGCTTGGAAGAAAGATGTATGCATGTATGGTTTCAAAGTGAGCTTGAAATGGTTTCATAAGCTCTCTTTTGATTATTTGATAATCAAGTTGCCATTCTAGAGTTTCTAAGCCACTCATTGATGACCTAGAATTATTCTTGAGTTGTTTCATGATGGTGAGACTTGTTTGGTGTTGTAAAGTTTGAATTAAAGTAATGGATTTAATGGATTTGGTGAAATTGGTCAATTTGATGAAATTTTAAAATTAGGGTTCTTAACCCTTTCCAAATTTGAGGCTTTTCATATATGTGATGTATTATGGAGTTTATATGATGCATATAAATTTTTGGGTTGATTGGATTTGATCTTGGCATGTTTTGAACATAAAATGACCAAAATGTAAATAATCGAAAATTTGGGGGGTGCTCTCGGCAATTTGCTAAAATTTGGGGATTTGATTGCAATCTGATTTTAATGAGTTGGACTTGTTAATAATCATTTTAGAAATGATTTAGAAACATCCAAAATTGTATTTGACAATTTTAGGACTAAAATGATCAATTTACAAAGTTGTGGGGCAATTCGGTAATTACCAAGAAATTTGATTTCTTGTGTAATTTTTCAGAATCTGATAATTGGATAATTAAATAAATAAGTTTATTTGATTGATCCAAGAAAATTTTTGAAATCGAAAAATTTTGATTTTCCGCGTTTCCGCTGCGTTACCAGATTTCCGCCATAAAACCCCAACAAAATGGTATCAGAGCGAGTCTGATTCTTGGCCCCTTGATATGATTGGCCCTTTAAATCTAATTTTTATTCTTGTCTTTGATTAATACATGTATGCTTTAATTTAATTTGATTAAATTTAAAGTGTATGACACTTTATGGAATATCTCCGCTTAATAAGATTTTAAAGTAACTAGTATTTGAAATACTTGTTTCATGGTCCGTCTTGTCAATACGGTTTATGAATATTTTTCCGTGACTACATCTGAGACCGTGCCTCTACTGTGAGGGTGTAGCCGATAGATATTTATTTATGCCGGATGTATATCAGATACTAGATAAATTCAAGAAAAAGCGGAATCCTGAACATGCCCTAGCTGTCAGGGTTACGCAAGTAGCTTGAGTTTATCATTGGTGAGTTTAACCTTGGTACGCCTCCTTGTGAATGTGCCATAGTTGTCACAATGAGAAACGACCATGACCGGAACCCAAGAGTCACTATTGAGTGATTGGCAAATGAGTTGTCTACCTGATGAATATAAGTAGGCGAGACTGTGCCTCTGCTGTGAGTCGAAATATATTCATGGGGTCCACTTCCCATTATGGAATTCGATTTAATTATTGAATTCTCTTTTTTCTGTTGGGGATAACGGTATTACGTAAAATAGTGGGAGGCACTGCTAAGTTTAAAATATTCCATAACTTAGGCAGTGTGTATTATTATGGAAATTGTCGCTTGTTCGTTTTCTTATTCTATTGTTTATATAGAATTGGACTTTTATTCACTGCACACATATTTTGATATGTTATCTGACTTGACTCTTGGTTGCAGATATTCTAGAATAGGTTCTAGATACTACTAGACTAGGATATTATTAGATTGGTCTAAACCATCGGGGACTTAGTTTCTAAGTCATGACATATAATCAAGATGGTTAACGATTTGATTTTGCGCGAGTCAAACTCGTTTTACGAATAAGTACTCAAAGTACGAATTCTTGAATTATATTAAACTACAACATTAAATCCAATTTAATTTGTATTTAATACTAACTCATTTATTTAATTCCAAATTAAATATTACACTTTTTAATGTACCTTTACGACTTAGATTCTAAATCTAATCATTACGGGTCTCAAAGCCCGATTAACATCTAATGTCAATTTAATTAAAGTCCAATGGGCTTTTAATTAATTTCTTAAGGCATGGACTTTTGGTCAATATGTGTCAAACCCAAATACCAAAGCCCATTAAAGGAATCACTCTTATTTGCCAAGAAACCAATTTAGGCCCATTAGGCCCAATTAAAATTAAAGGTCCATTAAGTCATAATTGGACTTTATGGATATGGTTTTGGGCCCAATTGGATCCAACCAATTAGCCTAAACCAAACTTGGCCCAATCAAGCCCATTAAGCCCAATTACAACTTAAAAGCCCAATTCCAAATTTGGCCCAATTAATTAAATTACCAAAATTCCAAATTTCATAATTTAATTAACCAAAGTGTATGCCATAATTAATTAACCAAATTAACATTTCCAAAATACTAATTCACTCAATTAATTATGCTCATTATCATCAACATATGTCCAACACATTTGAATCAAAAAATCACATCATTTTCCATGCTATCCATTCACGGCAATTTAGGGTTTTGTTATTCGATTCTGAATTCAATCCAATTAAATCCTAAATCAACATTACCCAATGTTTTCCAACTCATCCAATGATCAAAAACACAAAAATCACCATGAATTAAGACAAGCTTATATTCGGCCAACCCTCACATATTGGGGAAAATTTGATCCAATAAATATTTCATGAAATTGATCATATACAACTTCAATACAACATCATTCAAGCATACTCAATCAATTAATTTTATCAAATCATGCTCAAATTGATTTTGCCCAAATTTTACCATAAATTCATTTCATGCTCGAAATGGCTCAAGATACCATTGTTGGGTTTCTAATTAGTCCCAATGATCAATTTGAAGCAAAAAACACATGTGAATACAACAATGAAGAATGGAAGAATCATACTTACATTGATCGGATTTGGTGATGCGAGGAACAACAAAAAACTCCTTGAAGCTCTCGGCAATGGTGCTCTTTTGTGCTCCATTTTCGGTCTAAGCTCCAAGCTTTCGAATGGTGATTCCAAGCTCACAAGTTGGTTTCCCTATCACCTTCGCAAGACCACGAATGTGTGCTAGCACTCCGGAAAAACTTACCACAAATCTTTCATTGCTTCTCCTTTGTTCTCGGCAAAACCAGAAAAAATGAAGAAGAAATGGCCTCTTGGCTGATAGATGGAGAAAGAGAGAAGGAGAGAGAGTGTTGGTTGAGAATTGTGTATATAATACACATTATTGATTTCTAAAATCAATTAAAAAACATATACCAAAATTTTGTAAAAGGCCTTTCAAAAAGTCAACAAAATTTGGCTCCAAAATGGCATTAAATGCTATCAACCACTCACATCACTATTCATATCAAAAGTGACTAGACATCACTTCACTCAAAGTGATGTGACTTCCATCACTTGATTGACTAGTGATTTGACGCTTGATGTGACTTGTGGGCCGCACTTGAATTCGAAATGTGAGTGCGCCCGCAAACACTCCCGGGCTCGGGTTCGCTAATTCCGAATTAACAAATTTTCGATTGCGACGTAATTAAATCAAATTCAATTAAATAATTTTTCCTAGCAAAATTACTATTCACATCGCTAGCGAATTAATTCTAAATTAACTCGTTCACCCGAATTAAAATCTAATTTTAATTCCGCGTCGAAATCCAATTTCGTATAATATATCGAATATATTATTTATCGATTAATTCCAAATGAATCATTCTCTCTCTTTTAAATAATATTGTATCCCAGATAAAATATCTCCGTAATTAATCCCAGATTAATTTTCTCTCTCTTCTAATTAATCCTAGATTAATAAAGTGCGAGTCATACGTCATCGGAGAATCTTCGCGAAGCGACCCATGAGATCCTCGGATATGTTGGCAGTAAATCCGGTCGTCGGACTATCCGAACACGTACGTACCTAGTACTACGTTTTTACCGATTTACATGACATGGTTGGCTTCTAGCAAAGCACCGTGCCTACCCAATTCTCCAGAAATATTCTTACTGGAATATGTTATCTATATCAGGCGTAGTATACGTAGTATTGCGTATTTCGATCCAGTATCGGATGTCACGTACAAGGCCTGGGGCTAGAATTGTGTCTGCCCCGTACAAAGCACATATCGGATCTCTGGTAACTAGTCTCTATAATCGGATAATTATTACCTAGTCATATTATCCCGATGACTGCAGTACATAAGAGCACCAGTTCCGTATCCTACGTGATCATCATCTCCACTATGACTGGAGTGATACTTCCATCTTGACATCACACCCAATACACTACGATTCTCAATATACCCAGAAGAGGCATACACAGAACCGGTTAAAGCCCTGGACGACCAAAACCAAAGTATGTTGATTGTCGCAAGTATTAGCGGTGCAAGTCTCAGGTTAAGACCAAATACACCTACCCTGATTCGGACTTCCATAGAAACATAGTCATACTACCAATGGAATTCCGAGGGGTCTATCCAGAGCGAAACTGTTTTCGTACCATCGGTAAACACAACCTCCTATTACACTTGCATGAGTATCCTATACCCAAATACATGAGAATTATGTCGTTATGCTCCCATAACACACACAAGTGCAATACTAGTCTATTCCGCATTATCGATGTCCAATCTCAATAATACTACGACTAGGGATATTTAATAAATTAAACCTTCATGGATTGATACTGTCTCATATCTTATCGATCTGAAACTAATCATATGGACCTTTTATCATTTATACATCATGGTAATCTAATTACAAATGATAAAAGAGCAATTTCCTTTGTCACATAGTTAATTTGTAAAACAACACCATGATCTGTACAAATAGTGATGCTATGGGTCATAACTGTCCAACATGTAGTTTAATAATTGTAATTGCTTAAGGTAGTTTTCTTTACTTCGTAACTTAGTTTATGAATTGTCATAACGTAGTTACGTGTTTCTGAAGGAACACATATTAAACGTCTTGAAGGTATCAAGAAATTTCAATATGTTCTAATGAAACATAGATTGAACATTTTTGATTTGTTCAAATATATTCAATCTGAAGTTTTTTAAGAACTCTATCCTTAAAATTCATTACATGTCTTTGAACTGTTCAAAGATCTTTGATACGATCAAACATATGAATATAAAGCAATTAGTTCTAAGGTTATTCAGTGAATATGATTCTTATTCAATATTATTCTTCCACGATTCCATCTTGATGGAATTGAGTAGTGGGAGCAGTCGAATCTTATATGATTTGATTTGTTTGATATTGAATGGTACCGAATTAGTTTCAATACTCTTGAGGATATGCTCCAGTAACACTAGTTCATCTTTTTAATCTAGGTTCCATTAATTTCTACAGTTACATATATGATATGTATAAGTAGAAAATTTGAATCTTGAAAAGTTTGAGATTTGAATCTTTTTTTTATATAATAGTTATATAATGGAAATTACTTACACCTCGGAGGTATAAGTAAAAGTTTATCGTTTATTCTGTTTAATAGAATATTGTATTCTATTTAATAGAATATCTTTCCTATGATCATAAGTAATAAAATTATTTTATTACTTGGTGTGTAACATCGGATGTTAATTATTGTAGAAAAGACTTGACTTATTGAAGTCAAATGTGAGAATGATAAACTATAAATGGAACTACGTAATTAATAAGATGAAACAACCCTTATACATCTTTTATATAAGTCTAATATGATATCAGAATTATTTACGAGTATTTGATACTTAATGGTTCTGTTACTTTCTTATGTAAGAAAATTATCGTATAACTTATAATGGAAGTGATATTTAATATTGATTCTGGAAGTTCATCATTGAACCATAGATCTAAGACTGTTCATAGCTTACTACGATCAAGTTTTGAACTTGATTAAGCTTTCATTATGAATTAGTTCATGATATGTGCTAATTGTTTGCGCAACAAAAGTAGTGTGAGCTTATTAAAGGTTTGACCTTTATAGTATAACAGTGAGAAAAGTTATACTCAGCAATTTATTGTAGATTCTGAGGAAACTTGTCTCTAGTCACACTAATTGAACAATTAAAGATATATTGGTTAATATTGATATTAAAATGTACATTTTAGCTAAAGAATGCAAAGTGGCATTTTTGAATGACTTATTCAGATAAGAGATCAGTTGTGGTTTCTTTGTTTGAAGAGTTCATTCCGGAATGGCCCTAGAGTTTGTGTTCTGCTGAGATTGCAGTTTAGTGTGCTAGCTTATAGTGCTTATTGTAGACTCGGATAAGTCTTCTGGAAATCTATGTTCTATATTTTTGATATCAGTCAGATTGTCTGATCTTGTCAAAGTATAGAGAATACATATGTGATTGAAGGGTTAGTGGGAGCGTACAACTTAATTTCTAGTGTTATATATCCTAACGACATTATCATTATTATGGTAATGTGAGATGTTTGTAAGGTAAAAGGTTTACCTAAGTCTTCTTTACTCCGTGATAGAAGTGGGAGTAGTCTCTATTATATTCGATATAAAGTTTTATATATGATATAAAACTTGGAGACTTGTGAGTACTCCTATTAGTCGTATATTAGATATGATCTAATAAAGGACATAACTAGGCTATCTGTATGACAGTTAGTATAACTGCTGGACAGTTAATGTGTGTCTTATATAAAGTATTCATCTTTCGTAAAGGATGATTCCTTTTTCGAAAGAGATATTGATTTGAATGTCTAATCAATCTTATGTATCATTTGATGATGACATAATAAATACTTTATTATGTTCGATTGTAGATATCGATTTAATCGTAATTATTAAGAGTTATTTTGATACCCTGTAGACCATTGAATGGATCTAGAAACATGTTCCTTATGATCTTTGAGATATTTAGAATGAGTTTCTAATTCGTGGAGCATTAAGTCTGCAACCATTAGGGTCATATTAGTTTTGAGACTAATTATGACGATAGACAGTCTACATCATAAAGAGTCAGAAAAGGTGCAGTGAGAGTGTCACCGAGGATTCTACTTTGTGAGTGGAATTAGATGCAACTTATGAAGTATAGACTTATGAAGTTGCATAGTGACCTTATAAACTATAAGTTTTATATTGCTGTTGTGCTTACGGTTGTCTTCATAGTATTTTGGATTTGATCCCTAAATACTTGGACAACTCAGTAGCTGTAGCATAATACTGATGTAGCATCAGAGTCATATTAATGTATAATTTAGATTCTACAAAATATGAATGATGCTGGCTATGGGAAACGATTGGGTTTGTTTGACAAACTCATTATGTTATAGCGAAAGTACTTCTTGTTGCCTACCTCTTAAGTTCTAGGTGAGCTTTTGAGTGCTATGCGTATACGATATACATTGAGATGTGTATATGATACAGTGGATTGACACAACAGCAAATGAGAGAAATTGTTGGGGTTGGTGCTCAGAGCGCCAATCCGCATCGTATTTATGTCTGATTCATGAATACGATCAATTCCTTTTTCCATAATATTACATATTTATGGTTGCACCTCTTGTTTTTATATACGTATTCCATCTGATTACGATTAGATTGAAACTAAATGTGGTTTAGTGATATGTATATATTAGACAAATGCCCGATAGTATATAATACAGTACACAGTTACAAAGGTAGTTTGTAATTGACATTGGGAAGTGTCACTGCTAAATGTATATTATCAAATATAGTTCCTGGTCAAGATTTACTAACACGGGTCGGTTAGTCAAATCCGTTGAGACCAGTACATGTCGTATATCGAGACTTGGTCCGATGGTTTATCCCAATGAACCATGAGTCTGGACAGACTCATATAGACGTGTAGGTGTTTATAGTGGATAAACTCTGAACGAATCACCAAAGATTCTTAATGGATGGTACACCACCATCAATAAGAATCTTCTCAGGTTGAGTATCATAGTGGTCCTTCGACTTGAGATACCTCTGTGGATGTATGAGACATCCTCCACACTTAGATGGCAGTCACGTCACCGATCTATTTAGATCAGACCTCCGCCTGTTCGTTGGGTGTGGACCGATCCTCAGGATATACTGTGTGTATCAAGATAGGATCCGTCAGTTCTGTGTACAGAGCATAGGTAGTCCATATGTGATTAGCAATCAGTTAAATCTATTGCCATAGTATACTTTGGAAATGAGTTCCGAATGTTATTTATAGATTGCTAATAGAATCGTCGATGGGATAATACCTATAGAGATTTGACGTTTAAATCTATATCTTTGGGATTATCCGGATACCTGTGACGGAGGGATTATACGTATGCAATGACATCGACCTGTATGATTCAGCTAGTTTATCTGTGGTCGTCATAATTTACGGGTGGGTAAATTATGGACACGAAATTGGATTTTATGATGGATATACCTGAATCTATAGAGTCTCAATAATGAAATATACCCGTAGAGCACTAGGGCGACTTTTATAAATGATGGTGATTATTTATAAATCGTTTAAACGTTAAACGAAAAATACATGCAAATGGGCCGAACTGTCATTTCCTAATTAATGTGTATTTTTATTTAATATATGATATTATTAAATACACATTAATAAATTGTCAAATAAAGGTATTTGACATATATCATTTATATATGTATTAGAGATATTTAAAGTAAATATAATACATATATTTGAGATATTTTTATTTAATTAATTGATTAATTATTTAATTGTTAAATAATTAATATATTAAAATATAAATATCTTACCAAATGATAAAGTTAGGAAATGATTATAAGTGTATATTGTTGACTTATACATTAAAGGAAATGGTTGTCAAATTGAGTTTGACTTCTTAAGATATTTGTTTTAATTGTTAAAAATATAAAATATCAATTTCCTTTTATTTTTGTAATTTTCGGCCAACACCCTAAAATGAATATAATTGTTATATTTTTAAGTTGCTTTTGTTGACTTGTTGATTATTCATTAAATTTTTAATGATAATAGATGCAAGTTGATAAGCTAACTTAATTGAAACAAAAAATATCTAGATATTTGTATATAGTTCTCAAATTTCGGTCAAGGCAAATTTTGGGGAGTATATATTGTTTTGTTTCATTTTTAGGGTTTAAGGAGTTCATAAGTTACCAAATAAACATAATTGAGTTGAGAGAAAAAGGCTTGGAGGCTAAAGAAGAAAGCTTGGAAAAATCATGTTTTTGTAAGTTTTTCTTTAAAGCTTTCAACATAGAAAATATTTCTAACATGCTTAGCTTCATCTTGTTTTGCTTTGATGTTGTCTCTTTACTTATAGTTTATGTTTTATTGGTTATGAACTTAGAAGAAAGATGTATGCATGTATTGTTTCAAAGTGAGCTTGAAATGGTTTCATAAGCTCTCTTTTGATTATTTGATAATCAAGTTGCCATTCTAGAGTTTTTAAGCCACTCATTGATGATAGCGAGACTTGTTTGGTGTTGTAAAGTTTGAATTAAAGTAATGGATTTGGTGAAATTGGTCAATTTGATGAAATTGTAAAATTAGGGTTCTTAACCCTTTCCAAATTTGGGACTTTTCATATATGTGATATATTATGGAGTTTATATGATGCATATAAATTTTTGGGTTGATTGGATTTGATCTTGGCATGTTTTGAACATAAAAGGACCAAAATGCAAATAACCGAAAATTTGGGGGTGCTCTCGGCAATTTGCTAAAATTGGCAATTTGATTGCAATCTGATTTTGATGATTTGGAATTGTTAAAAATAATTTTAGAAATGATTTAGAATCATCCAAAATTATATTTGAAAATTTTAGGACTAAAATGATCATTTGTAAGTTGTGGGGCAATTCGGTAATTACCAAGAAATTTGATTTCTTGTGTAATTTTTCAGAATTTGATAATTGTATAATTAAATAAATAATTTTATTTGATTGATCCAAGAAAAATTTTGAAATCGGAAAATTTTGATTTTCCGTTGCGTTACCGGATTTCCGCTATAAAACCCCAACAAAGACCACATACATCTACCCTGATTCGGATTCCTATAAACACATAGTCGTACTACCAATGGGATTCCGATGGGTCTTTCCAGAGTGAATTTTTTCCCGGTCCAACGGCTAATAGAACCTCCTAACACACTTGCATAAGTATCCAATACTTAAATATATAAGAACTATGTCATTAAGCTTCCATAACACGCACAAGTGTAATACTAGTCTATTCCGCATTATCGATGTCCAGTCTCGATAATACTAAGACTAGGGATATTTAATGATTAAACTTTTCATGGATTAATACTGTCTCATATCTTATTAATCTGGTACTAATCATATGGACTTTTATCATTTATATATCCAAGTAATCCAATTACAAATGATAAAAGAGCAATTTCATTTGTGACATAGTTAATTTATACAAAAACACCATGTCTTTTACAAATAGTGATGCTATGGGTCATAATTGTCCAACAATCTCCCACTTGGCCTATAGCCAATCACTCAAGTGTCCAACACATGAACTATGTACGGGTCGCTCAGAATTTTTGCTGAGATATAGCTTTCGTCAGTGGGTCTGCAAGGTTATCATATGAAACGATCTTTTCGATCTTCACATCGCCACGATGTGTGATCTCACGAATTAGATGAAACCGTCAAAGTACATGCTTGGATCATTGATGAGACCGTGGTTTCTTAGCCTGTGCTGTAGCCCAGCTCAGCTGCTAACAGAACTACTCTTAATCCAATTAGGAATTTATAGATCCAAAATGCTTCTTTTACTGCCTCAGCTGCATCAATGTATTCCGCTTTTATTGTTGAATCGGAAACAATATCTTGCTTGGAAGATTTCCAGCTCACTGTTCCATTGTTCAAATAAAATATGTACCCTGATTGCGACTTATAGTCGTCTTTATCGGTTTGGAAACTTGCATCGGTGAACCCAGTCACCTCAAGTTCTCCTTCTCCATATACTAAGAAAGGATCCTTAGTTCGTCTAAGATACTTAAGGATGTTCTTAACATCAATCCAATGACCATCACCTGGATCGGTCTGATAGTGACTGCAGATGATCAAAGCATATGAGACACCAGGTCGCGTACATATTATGGCATGCATGATCGATCCGACTGCAGAAGCAAACGGGATCCGATTCATTGAATCTCTCTCATCTTGAGTTTTAGGACACATGTCCTTAGATAGAGAGACGCCATCTGACACTGGAAGCAGCCCTCTCTGGGCTGATCCATGTTGAATCTCTTCAACATTTTGTCAATGTACGAGTTCTCGAAGAGTGCCAACAACTTTTAGATCTATCCCAGTAGATCCTTATTCCTAGAATAAAGGTTGCCTCTCCCAGAATTTCATGGAGAATTTTAATGAAAGCCAAGCTTTCACCGATTTTTATATGGGAATGTCATTGCTAAGAAGTAATACATCATCAATGTGTAGGACAACGAATGTCAGTGCGCTCCCACTAACCTTATTATATACAAAAGAATCATCTTCGTTTTGAATGAAACCATATTGTAATATGATCCTATCAAAACGTTGGTTCCAAGAACGCAATGCTTGCTTCAATCCATAAATGGATCGATTTAACTTGCAAACCTTGTTTGCATGTTTTGGCACGACAAAATCGTCAGGCTGTTGTATATAAACATTCTCCAAAAGGTTTCCGTTAAGGAAAGTGGTTTTGACGTCCATCTGCCATATTTCATGATCGAAATATGCAGTATTAGCAAGCATTATCCGAATGGATTTAATCATGGCAACGGGTAAAAGGTTTCGTCGTAATCGACACCGTGTTGATGACTATACCATTTTCGCTACAAGCCTAGCTTTGTACGTTTATATGTTGCCATCCATGTTTGTCTTCACCATGAAGACCCATTTGCTACCAATAGGCACAATGCCTTCTGGTACATCAACCAGTGTCCAAACATGGTTGGTATACATGGAATCCATTTCGGACTTCATGGCATCTTGCCATAAAGCGAAGTCGATACCTTGTATCGCTTCCTCATACGTAGCCGGTTTGTATTCCTCAATAAGATTAATATCTACATGAGGTGAGATCAGAAACCCATACCTTTTAGGTTGTTTTCTGACTCTCTCCGACCTACGCGGTTCTTGTGTATTAGAAGATTGTGGAACAGTCTCATCCCTGATGAACAGTTCGTGTTCCGTGAGCGGATCGGTGCCAGGAACAGTATCACTCCGATTTTCATCGAGTTCTACTTTTCTCCCACTTGCCACTACATTTAGGAATTCCTCTAAGGAAAACTGCAATGAGAGCAACAAATATTATTGGTTATGGAAATCGTATCATTTGGTTTCCTTAGGATAATCAATTACAAATATGCACTTGTCCTATTTGGGTTGTAGTTTGGTACCATCCAAATGTTTAACGTATGCCCAGCATCCCCAAATCTTCAGGAATGAGAAACCCGATTTTTTCCTGTCCATATTTCATATGGAGTCTGTCCAACAGATTTTGACGGAACCTTATTCAAAATAAGTATTGTACTGTTGAATGCGTATCCCTTGAAGGAAATTGGTAGCTCAGTGCGACTCTTCATTGACCTTACCATGTCCTACAAAGTTCAGTTTCTCCGTTCGGACACACCGTTTAATTGAGGTGTTCTGGGAGGAGTCCACTGTGAAAGAATATCATACTCTTTCAAGTAATCAAGAAACTCATTTCTTAAGTATTCTTCACCACGGTCCAACCGCAATATTTTAATATTTTTTCCGGTCTTTTTTTCTACTTCGTGTCGAAACTCTTTGAATTTTTCAAAAGTTTCCGACTTGTGTTTCATAAGACACACATAACCATAATGCGATGCAATATCCGTAAAGGTTACGAAGTATTGATATCCACCTCTAGCTTGGCTAGACATGGGCCCATATACGTCACCATGAACGAGGGCTAACAGCTTGGTGGCATGTACACCTTTACCGCTAAAAGGCGTTTTAGGCATTTTGCCTAATAAACAAGATTCGCAGACATCATATGAATTAGGGTCAAATCCATCCAAGTATCCACTTTTTGAAAGTGTGGATATACGAGTCTTGTTAATGTGTCACATACAACAATGCCATAAATAAGTTTCATCTATTTTACTTAATCTAAGCCTTTTGTTTGTCATGTTATATGTTTGAGATTCATTTATATTCAAAATATAAAGACCATCATTAACATCTGTGTACATATCAAAATGTCATCTTTATATACAAAACACCCAGTGTTCCGAAATATAAAGGTATACCCGCATTGGGTTAAACTAGTTACAGAGATGATGTTCATAGTCAAATTAGGTACAAAATAACAGTCACCTAATGTAATTACATGCCCCAATGGCAGATACATAACATATGTCCCAACGGCCAAAATAATGACCCTCGTCCCGTTTTCGACTCGTAGGTCGATCTCGTCTAAAGCCAGTATCCTGCTAATCAGCAGATGCTGCACATCAGTACATATGTGAGTAACACATCCAGAATCAAAAATCTAATTTTTGAAACCATTAGTGGACATGTTTATAATAAACATACCTGAAGCCGGAGCCTTGCCTGTCTTCACTTCCTTCAAATCCACCTTGTACTCACAGCAGTCACGCTTCCAGTGACCGTGTTTGCTACAATGTAGGCAGACGTCTTGGGATATGTCTTTAGTCTTCCCAGAAGACTGTGATGATTTGGCCTTGTCTTTTTTCTTCTTTTTCTTCACACCTCCAGAAGCCTTCGGCCAAGCCTTGGCCTTCTGAGATGTCGAAGTAAGGTGCGCCTCGCGCTTCTTCCCATTCAGAAGCTCTGGCTCTGTTTCTTTCAGCATCGCCATTAACTCTCCAATATTTTTCTCTTGGTTCATCATGTTATAGTTCATGACGAACCCGCAATAGTAGTCGGGCAGAGATTGTAAGATCAAATCTATAGAAGTCTCGGCCTCGAAGGTTATGCCTAGTTGACCTAGCTGTTCGATGTCAGCAATCATCTGCGACACCTAGTGCTCGATAGATGTACCCTCTGACATACGCGAGCAAAAGAGATTCTTTTGCAATTCGTAGTTCTGAGATCTAAGATTAGATATGTGAAGATCCTTCAATTTCAAAAACATACTATAAGGATCCAATCCTTTGTTCTGACGAAGAAATTGAGGAGTCATTGCGACAAGCATGACGGATTGAGAACTAAAGTTAATCATCATGATGAGTCTTCCAAAGCTCATGCTCTACTGTTTGCTCAACTTCGGGCTCAGGTCCGAGAGGTTTCTCTATGACATAGAGTAACATCTCGGCTCCCAGGACTATCTGAGATTCATTTCCCAAACTGGAAAATTGGAGCCGTTAAATACATTATCGCTCATGATGATGTCCCTAACGCTAATCTTTCCAGCCATCTCGATTGCAATAGTCCAACTATCCAATCAACGATTTCGAGTATTCTCAAAATGTAATGGTTACTATAGGCCAACTATATAACCAACTACAAGTAGAGTAGTGTGAAAACAGTCCAACTGTTCAATGAAAGCAATAAAAGATATTAGTCCAACTAATATATATTTATAAAGACGATAAATAAAATAAAAGAGTGTGTTTAGCAAGTATTAAACGAAATTGTAAATTTAATACTAGCCTCCCACTATTTTTCGGCGAGCCTCTAACCCTCAGTTGAGTACTCGGGAAACCCAATTTCCTAGTGGGCTAGGATTCCGTTAAATAACACACAACCTTGACTGTGGCCAACAAGCTGTATGAAACTTCACTAGGTAGATCTCTAAGATCAATTGGATCCCAACCAATTCCTAGATCTGGTAGGTAGACCTCCAAGTCCAAAATATATATCCAATATATTTCCTAACATTTTCCTCTGAATCAACTAAGCCTTAGCTTTGGCTCAAAAAGCTTAATGATTACAGTTAAGCGTGACCCATTGCCATTGGGAAAACTTCGTAATCCACGTCGATGTACAGAAGTGACCTTGACTTTGGCCAACAAATCACAACTACCCAAGACATGCGATATATAACAAAGCTTTTGTGGTTCAAACACATCCGTGATGGACATTGGACAATGATCTTGACTTTGGCCAACAAATCAAAGTCAATCTTGGATCTTGAGAGATAACCACTCAATGGAAGGAAAACGCTTAATATTAAAGTGAGAGTTTTTCGCGTAAATTGGCAACAAATTTATTATCTTTGATTATGTCTCATCATACACCCTTAAACATACTTTCTAAAAGCATAATAAGGCGCGATTAAAATAATAATGATATGCAGATGGATATATAACAATTTGTTCCTAGAACAAATCTCTCTCTTTCCTCTCTCCCGCTAGTACTTTACAGACTTCTACCCAATTACATAATATATTAAAGAAACCTCATTTGCATTGATGGGAATTGGTGAGAAGAGAAATACAAAGAGATAAGGAGGTGAAAGGCTGGACACGCAGGTCCAATTTCAAATAAGTACCATACTTACAACCATTTCCAAAATTACCCCCACCCAACTAATATCCATCTGATATACATTATTCATAGAAATACATCCAAGTATTCACACAAAGAATGTTGTTCAATCAATCTAATCCAATTAATTAATCTTTGAATTAATGACCATCTAATGTTCATACAACGATTTGATTTGCGCGAGTCCAACTCGTTTAAGAATAAATACTCCAAGTATGTATTCTTGAATTATATTGAACTACAATTTAATCCAATTTTAAATTGTATCCAATATTAATCATGTTTAATTCTAAATTAGACAATTACACTTATTTTAGTGCCTTAAAGACTTGGATTCCAATTCCAATCTAAATGGGTCTCAAAGGCGCAATTAACATCCAAGCTCTTTGGTGAGTTCCAAACTCTTGGGTGACTTTCCCTAACACCTTAATATGACTCCTTTAAGTGGTAGCTTGAACAAATTTTGAAAGAAAAGTTTCTTTTCCAAGAAGAAGAAATTCGGCCAAAGAGGATGAAAGAGAAAAGATGGTGAATAGTGATGTGTTTTCCAAAAACAATTACCAAAGTTATATTAACTTGGTAGGTGTGATGTGTAATAAATCCAATTTACTTTTTGCCAACTACTTACATCACAAATAGTGACAAGTGATGTAAGTCATGGGTCCCACCCATTTAATTCCAAATCTAGTTGGCTTACACAACACACTTCGGGCTCGGGTTCATTTAATTCGATTAAACGAATTTTCCATCGGGACTTAATTAAATCCAATTTAATTAAATAATAATGCCTCACAAAATTATTACGAAAGTCGCTTACGAATTAATTCCAAATTAATTTGTTCACTTGAATTAAAATTCAATTTTAATTCTGTATTGAAATCCAATTCCAATTAATATATCTGATATATTACTTTAGCCCAAATAAATAAATTAAATAGAAATATCCAATTTGACTATTAAATTTATTTTACCGATTAATTCCAAATTAATCGCGTTCTCTCTTCTAGACGAATTTAATCCCAGATAAATTCTTGTCGTAATTAATCCCAGATTAATTTTCTCTTTCATAATTAATCCCAGATTAATTCTGTGCGAGTCAAATATCATCGGTGAATCTTTGGGAAGTGACCCAAGAGATCCCTGGATATGTTGGCAGTAAATACGATTTTCGGACTATCCGACACGTGCATACCCCGTACCACGTTCTCACCGATTTACAAGACAACATGTTGCGTAATACGGTCCAGTATCGGATGTCATATGCTAGGCCTAGGGCTGGAATTGTGTCTGCCCCGTACGAAGCATATATCGGATCATCAGCAACTAGTCTCTATAATCGGATAATCATGACCTAGTCATATTATCCCGATTATCCCGATAGCTGCAGCATTTAAGAGTACTAGTTCTGTATCCTGTGTGATCATCATCTCCATATGACTGAAGTGATACTTCCATCTTGACATCATACCCAATACACTACGATTCTCAATATACCCAGGAGAGTCGTACAAAGTAAAGCTCCGGACGACCAAAACCAACGTATACTGATTGTCCCAAGTATTAGCGATGCAAGTCTCAGGTTAAGACCACATACACCTACCCTGATTCGGATTCTCATAGACACATAGTCATACTACCAATGGGATTCTGAGGGGTCTATCCAGAGCGAAGCTGTTCCCGGTCCAACGGCTAACAGAACCTCCTATCACACTTACATTAGTATCCAATACTTAAATATATGAGAATTATGTCGTTAAGCTTCCATAACGCGCACAAGTGTAATACTAGTCTATTCCACATTATCGATGTCCAGTCTCGATAATACTACGACTGTGGATATTTAATGATTAAACTTTTCGTGGATTAATAATGTCTCATATCTTATTAATCTGGTACTAATTAAATGGACTTTTATCATTTATATATCCAAGTAAACCAATTACAAATGATAAAAAAGAAATTTCCTTTGTCACATAGTTAATTTGTACAAAACACTTTGTATTTTACAAATAGTGATGCTATGGGTCATAATTTTCCAACAGGGCTCTCCTCATTTTCAAGGTATTCCTCGCTTCTTATTCGAGTTCTTCATTTTCTTCAAGAATTCATAGGGTAGATTCAAACTTTTATCTGTTGAATTAGGAGTTTTGATCCTTAAGGTTCCTTTCATTTTGAGGATTCGTTGTTTAAGGATTAGGTTAGCTTGATCCACAGAAGACCGTATGTAAAAACTCTAGGTTGTTTGTAGATTGAAATCTGATGTCGACTGAAGACTCCATAGATTCTAGCGACACCCCAATCGAGATGTATGTCGTTTCACCCTTGGGGCCTGTTCACCTATTTTGTTGGCTGGAAATGACACTAATACCAAAGAGTCGAATGGGAGACTTCTAAGAGATAGGATTTTGGTGACAGTAGAACCTCTTTTGGCTTTTGGTGACAGTAAAACCTCTTTTGGCAATACCCAAGGATGTCGCTCCTCTTAGGTTTGTCGTAGCTGACTGGGAGTCAAGTGGGATCCATAGTATTAGTGAGCCGACCAATATTTTATCGAAGAACCCCGCGAGTCGAGTGACTGAACCAGCTATGAGGACAATGAAGTTAAAATATAGGTTTCCACAATCAATTAGAGTGAGATTAGCCTCGTCGAATGAGAGGATTGATTTCAAGATACCAGGATGGATTGGGTTCTACGAGCGACCCTTCACAGATGGATTGAGATTCCCATTTCCGAGGCTAATATGGGAGGTATTGGACCACTATGAACTAGCCCCGTCGTAGCTGATGCCTAATAATTGGTGAGTATTACTCTCGGTTCAATGCATGGCGTACGATTTAAGGATCAGGTTTGGGGTAAAAGACCTTTTTGTACTCATACTATTTGAAGGAACACTTAGTCGAGAAGGGGAGTGTGGGAACACACAGCTACCTGGGCGACGCTGTTCTGTCCTAGGCTCGCGGCCTAGTTGGGAGTACGGAGTAGCCACGGGGGACTAAACCGGAGAGTAATGGAGTCGCCACCCGGTGTGAACCGGGAAAATGAGATTTAAGGCCGCACTCACCCATCGCGAGGGAAAACTTCAAACCGTTGGGTTCGGAATGGTCCCTTACTTATGTCACTTGTAATAAAAGGATTTATGTAATAATTTAACCAGGCTTAAATAACATTTATTTCCAAAATATCATGCTTCTAAATTCATATGCATACATCAACAAGTTCATCACAACATGCAACATCACATGGCAATCTCGTGAACATATTTCAATCCTATGATATGGAAAACTAAGAACAACCTAATCATGCTTGAGTACTATCTCATGAACCTATTAACCAAATAACATGCTAACAGCCTAATCATGCTTGAATACAATCCCAAGAACACAAAGAATGGATAAATGCAGGAATACAAATAATACGGTTGGCTATATAACACAAGAAAGATCAACCAAGAGGCAATTATGCATGAATATGATAAGACAGACTCAGTTCAGTGTGTGCGCGTTCGTGTAGCGTTCGTAAACGAGTTCGAACGGTAAACAGAAGGTTCGCGTTCGTATGGCGTTTGATAACGCGTTCGAACGGAAATGAAACAGAATGCTCGCATTCGTATGGCGTTTGATAACGCGTTCGAATGGAAATGAAACAGAATGCTCGCGTTCGTATGGCGTTTGATAACGCGTTCGAATGGAAATGAAATAGAATGCTCACGTTCGTATGGCGTACGTGAACGAGTTCGAACGGAAATGAGACTTGATGCATGATAAGGCAAAATGCATGCGCGTTCGAGTTGCGTTCGTAAACGCGTTCGAACGGGAATATACCTGATGCATGAAATAGGACGCAATACATAAACAACAAAATAAAGGGGCGCGGTGAAGTACTGCCGTAAAGGTGGCCTTTTTGGGGGCTCTTGATCTCTCAAAGAGAGGACCTTTAGACCAACATACTAAGCCCATGCGCGTCACATCACATCATGCATACAAACATAAAGACAATCATATTCAACTAAGTATGTCCGATTGAAAGTGTCTTGCATCCAACCGAACACACATCAACCGGCGCGGCAAAGCATCGTGGTTAAGGGGCTTTAACCCCTCCCCATAGGGGATCTTTCATTCCACTTACTGAGCCCATGCGCTCGATTGAACCATGCATAAATAAGCAACATGCAGAATTTAGGTGACGAAAAATAAATAAATGAAAGCAACACAAAACAAGAGAAGGTGTCGTTTACTCAAGTGGTACGTGGAGTTGTATCCCAAGTACAGACCGCACTACCGTCTATTCGGATTCAGCTACGGAATTTACGTCTGGGTTTCCATCCTATATACCACAAGAGACGACACTCTTCCATTTCATTCAAGCCACAACATGCATCCATAAACGACTCTCATGCGAATAGAATTCAATGATAAAAAAAACGAGTATAAACTAATGAAAAAGTGCCCTCAGGTCTAACCTTTTAAATCACCTCTCGGATGTACGGTACACGATCGTCGGAAGGGTGGATAATCCGCAACTCTTCCGGTTCACTGGTTCACTGTTCTCGTTCGTTGTCTTACTGTTTTGGGTTTTCGTTCTCCATCTTTTGCTGCTGCTTTTGACTCCGATTTGCTACTGTTTGGCCTCTGTTTTGCTGCTCGCTGTTCAGGTCACCTGTTTTGACGTTTCAACGGACTGTTCCAAGTTTTTGTGTGGGTTTTTAGTGTGGTCTTGTGTGAGTCTTTTAAAGATTATGAATGCAATTTTTATGTTACTGTTTTTAAGGTAGGGGATGTTTTAAGAGTATTTTGTTGCTGTATAGGGGGTGGTTTTGGCGTGATTTGGCTACTATTTTAGTGTTAAAGGGGCTGCTATCTTAAGGTATGATTTCGGCAATGGGAGAGTGAGGGTGAAGAGAACTCTTTCTTGTTATTTTCTTGAGTGACTAGGGCTCTTGGTGTGTTATGATGGTGCTTTTAATGTGAAGGCTTGGGGTTATTTTCTTTTCTCTTCTGATTTGTGTGAGTTGGTGTATCTTATGTGTATGAGCTAGCTAGGGTTGAGAAGGTTGGTGAATGGTTCTTTTTATAGGCAAAGGGTTAGGCTTGACAAGGAAAGGGATTTGATTTGGTGTTGGATAAGGGAAGTCAAAGATTGAGGGGGGACAAATCTTGGCTAGATAGGGAAGGTTGAATATTTAGTTTATGTTGATTAGGCATACAATATTTTAAGTTTGGGAATAATATATTGGTTGATTGATTTTAACTTGGTATGATTATATTTGATTGGTTTAGATTAGGTATGATATCTTTTTAATTTGGTATGTGATTTTTAGATTTGTTTTGATTTCACCATGTGTTATATATGTGTTTTAAGTGGGCTTGGGCGTGTGGGCCAAGGCTTGGGCGAATTGGGCTTGATGTGAGGCTAGCAGCAAAACCAGAATTACCGACACCGTTCGAACGCCTCCTCGAACATGGTACGAACGTCCGCAATCTGCCTGACGTTCGAACGAAGTAACGAACGCAGCACCAACGAAGACAGTGAACTTGTTTATTCTGAATTCCCCCTTCCGATGTCCGTTTTCCGTGACCTCCGTGACTTAAAAGGTAGTGTCTCCAAAATGAGACTCATCATAGGGACTTATGTGTAAAAATGCAGTGCCTACAGTCGCCCCCACTTTGATGGGACTTGTGTAATGTGCAACAGTGACAATCCTATCAAAGTTATGCATTGCATTTTCACTTACCTGGCTCGCCAACTGCCATTTGACTCTCCACGTGTTGAGCTGATTTAGGTGGTGAGGTGCTGCGACCCCTGGTTCATTCCCGAACCGTGTTGTGATGTGGTCCATTCCCGAACCGTTGCCGTAAGGTGGTCCATTCCCCAACCGTTACTGTGAGTTGGTCCATTCCCGAACCGTTACTGTGAGGTGTTCATTCCCGAACTGTTATCATGAGGTGGTCCATTCCCAAACCGTTACTGTGAGGTGTCCATTCCCGAACTGTTACTGTAAGTTGGTCCATTCCCGAACCGTTACTGTGAGGTGTCCATTCCCGATCTGTTACTGTAAGTTGGTCCATTCCCGAACCGTTACTGTGAGGTGTTCATTCCCGAACTGTTATCGTGAGGTGGTCTATTCCCGAACCATTACTGTGAGGTGTCCATTCCTGAACTGTTACTGTAAGGTGGTCCATTCCCGAACCGTTACTGTACGGTGGTTCATTCCCGAATCGTTACTGTAAGGTGGTCCATTCCCGAACCGTTACTGTAAGGTGGTCCATTCCCGAACCGTGCTTCCATTCTTGGAGTGCTATTCTCGGCCTGTTCATTCTTGAACTGTGTTCCATTCTTGGATTGCCATTCTCGGCTTGTTCATTCTTGAACTGTCCATTCCCGGACTATATCTCCATTCTCGGAGTGTCATCTCCGACTTGTTCATTCTTGAACTCTGCTCCATTCTTGGATTTGCCATTCTCGGCTTGTTCATTCTTGAACTGTGTTTCCATTCTTGGAGTGCCATTCTCGGCTTGTTCATCCTTGAACTGTCCATTCCCAGACTATATCTCCATTCTCGGAGTGCCATTCTCGGCAGAACTGATCCGATGTAATGTGGGCCTCGCCCCCCAGAATGCCATACCCGGAAATACTGATACTGAAGTGATGTGGGCCTCGCCCCCAGAATTCCATACCCGGCAAGACTGATACTGATGCTAATACGGGCCTCGCCCCAAACTGATGTTGTTGTGGGCCTTGCCCTAAACTGATGCTGATGTGGGCCTCGGCCCTAACTGCTACTGATTATGGGCTTCGTCCCCAGACTGATACTGATGTGGGCCTCGACCCTCGGGATCCATCCCAAACTGATACTGATGATATGGGCCTCGCCCATGTGATTCGTTCCTGAAGATTGCTGACATTGTACTGTTACTGCTTCTGGTTGGCTTGCATTCGGCGCTTTCTTTTTTCTCCTTTGAAACCTGTTATTACAAAACAGAACAAACACAAAAAGGATGCAAATATGTTACGTGTATGCATGCATGCATGATTGGGTTTCCTATCCCGTTGGGCTAGGTCTTCCTTCAATTCTCTTGGTGACTGCTTAGCTTTCTCTTCCTCAGACAAGCTACTTCTTCAATCTGTCTACGTTGATCGGCTCGGCGAACTAATTCCCTTCCAAGTCTGATATTTTTACTGGCTCTATTTCCCAATTTCTGAATGTCTATCTTATCTTTTCTGTTTGCTTATTTCGAGGTTCCCCGTGTTCATCACTGGATTCCGTAGTACCAAGGTTGAATACTTTTCTCAAATATACTCATATTGCAGGAGAGTTTCAGCAAAATGAACGTCTTTATTATTATTGAGGAAAAGAGTTCGAAAAAGTAACAAAATCAATGCCATTTAAAAAACTGGATCAAATAGACTAGGAGGAACATCTCCATCATCCGCAGCACTGCCTTCTTCCTCGGCCTATGGTTCTTCACTGCCATCCATGTAAGAAGCTTGGTGGTTGATGGTTTCTTTTCATGGGTTGGGTATTTTATGGGAATCTATGAGATCTTGAATTTCATGCCTGAGGCGGGTGCAGTTGTCGGTGTCATGGCCATGTAGCTGGTGGAAGTGACAATAAAGGTTCACATTTATGTGTGGTGGTGGGGGGTGCGGAAGTGGCTTGCCTTCTAAGGGTTTCAAGATTCATTGTCCTTGTAACTTTTCAAATACCTTCGACAAAGGCCTACCAAGGTTGGAGAATTGCCGGTTCCTGATGGCAGCGACTTCGGCAGTAGCGGGCTTAGTCTCAGAATACCCCCCAAAAGTCCGCCTATTCTGGCCAGAGGACTTTCTGTTTTCAGCCTCCTCTTCCTCAATATCCATGACAGTTTCCCTCAACTGTCGAAAATCAGAAATCATCGAAGTCATCCTCCTCAGCTTACTATAAATAGAGGGCTTGGTGCCCTTGATGATCATTTTGATTTGGTCCTTCTCAGAGGGCCGAGTCTGCATTTTCAGAAGCTGGCTTCTCCAGCGGTCTACATACTCCTTGAAGCTTTCTTCCGGCTTCTGCTTAGTGTTCTCCAAATCACGGAGTGACAAGTCAATTTCTAAGTCTGTAACATACTGCTTCAGAAAAGCATCAGCTAGTTCCTTCCAATCTTCTTTAACCTTCTTCTCAAGGCTATGATACCAAACACAGGTGCCCCCTCGAGTGACATCCCAAACATCTTTTGGACTTGGCGCTGTGATAGGCCCATTGAACTCATGACTGAGACATATTGCTGCAGATGGACTCTCGGGTCTCCATTCCCATTAAACTTGGCCATGTCGGGCAATTTCAACTGAGCTGGCAGCTGTTCTCCGAACGTCATTGCCTCATAATCTAACAAATCCTCATTCTTACCCCTCATTTTGCGGGTAACTGTTTCAACCTGATCCCGAAGCTTCTGTAACTCTGCCTGAGACCCAGATACTCTGCATGCTTCATAGTCTGCCATATCATCATCAAAAGCGGGGGTATCATCCCCCAACCCATTCGAAGGCTCATCACGCCTCACATTCTCAGAATTTCCCCCGGCACGGGGCACAACCATATTTGTCATGGCAGTAGTCAAGGCTTGCAACTGTTCAGTAATATTGGCGAAGCCATTTTCCAACTGATCTATTTGGGATACCTCAATATCTGATTCACTCATGTTTGTTCTCAGTATTTTGGTGAGTCTTCCCTCTTTTCTAACCCAACGGGAATCTATGATGGCTTTCAGAACACAAGGGTTAACATGATGTATGTATGCATGGGGTGCATGAGATGCATGTAACATATATAACATACTAAATCAACTAAAATTCTCAAACAAATCGGCCCGTTATCATTTTAGAATCTTCCGGGCTAATCGTCATAGGAGTGAACCCATCCCAGTTTAAATGGCCCAATGAGTTCACATCTCATGACAAAGTGCCCGACTAAACCCAAATGATAACGTTCCGAACACAATCACAAAGTGGCCCATCAATCACTTAGAAGCCTTTGGCCCAATAGTCATGGAATACGTTCTTGTCCCAGTTTAATGGCCCAGCAAGCCCGCATTTCTGACAATAGTCCAACTGCATCCAATGAGGATGGTCCACAAGCACATATTCAAGGAAATAATTGTTACTTTAGCCAACCCAGTCTATGGGTGGGTTAGTAAGAGTATAGACAAAGGCTCTCACCGGCGAAGGATGGCCCACAACTAGGTCTCCCCACTCAAGGGTTCGAGCAACCAAGTGAGCGTAACCTTTTTTATACACTAAGGTACGTGCCAATGAGCTATGGTGTGTGACGGACTGTCAAATGGATTTCCCGTTGTAGATTCCCCAGAGGGAAGGTGGAGCGAGGCTCACTTAAATACCCAAGCCTCTTAGGCTCTTATCGCTTGTTGTCAGGAATAAACAACGAGTCCTCCAAATTAGTCCATCACAAAAGGCTACGAGTAGATGGCTATCTAGGTGCCTTCACAGCTTTTCCTTCTAGAAAGGTAGTGAGTGAAGGAAGACACCAAACCATTACTAGCCTTAAAGTGCCTTTGATTAAACCCTCACTTTATCCACTATAGACACGGTCAATTAAAACATAAATCCAAACATTACAAGACAATATTTCGGGGCCGATTCTCTATCCCCAGTGGAATCGCCAGACTGTGGGAACACACAGCTACCTGGGCGACGCTGTTCTGTCCTAGGCTCGCGGCCTAGTTGGGAGTACGGAGTAGCCACGGGGGACTAAACCGGAGAGTAATGGAGTCGCCACCCGGTGTGAACCGGGAAAATGAGATTTAAGGCCGCAATCACCCCTGCAAGGGAAAACCTCAAACCGTTGGGTTCGGAATAGTCCCTTACTTATGTCACTTGTAATAAAAGGGTTTATGTAATAATTTAACCAGGCTTAAATAACATTTATTTCCAAAAATATCATGCTTCTAAATTCATATGCATACATCAACAAGTTCATCACAACATGCAACATCACATGGCAATTTCATGAACATATTTCAATCCTATGATATGGAAAACTAAGAACAACCTAATCATGCTTGAGTACTATCTCATGAACCTATTAACCAGATAACATGCTAACAGCCTAATCATGCTTGAATACAATCCTAAGAACACATAGAATGGATAAATGCAGGAATACAAATAATACGGTTGGCTATATAACACAAGAAAGATCAACCAAGAGGCAATTATGCATGAATATGATAAGATAGACTCAGTTCAGTGTGTGCGCGTTCGTGTAGCGTTCGTAAACGAGTTCGAACGGTAAACAGAAGGTTCGCATTCATATGGCGTTTGATAACGCGTTCGAACGGAAATGAAATAAAATGCTCGCGTTCGTATGGCGTTTGATAACGCGTTCGAACGAAAATGAAACAGAATGCTCGCGTTCGTATGGCGTTTGATAACGCGTTCGAACGGAAATGAAACAGAATGCTCACGTTCGTATGGCGTTCGTGAACGAGTTCAAACGGAAATGAGACCTGATGCATGATAAGGCAAAATGCATGCGCGTTCGAGTTGCGTTCGTAAACGCGTTCGAACGGGAACAGACCTGATGCATGAAATAGGACGCAATACATAAACAACAAAATAAAGGGGCGCGGCGAAGTACTGCCGTAAAGGTGGCCTTTTTGGGGGCTCTTGATCTCTCAAAGAGATGACCTTTAGACCAACATACTAAGCCCATGCGCGTCACATCACATCATGCATACAAACATAAAGACAATCATATTCAACTAAGTATGTCCGATTGAACGTGTCTTGCATCCAATCGAACACACACATCAACCGGCGCGGCAAAGCATCGTGGTAAAGGGGCTTTAACCCCTCCCCATAGGGGATCTTTCATTCCACTTACTAGCCCATGCGCTCGATTGAACCATGCATAAATAAGCAACATGCAGAATTTAGGTGACGAAAAATAAATAAATGAAAGCAACACAAAACAAGAGAAGGTGCCGTTTACTCAAGTGGTACGTGGAGTTGTATCCCAAGTACAGACCGCACTACCGTCTATTCGGATTCAGCTACGGAATTTACGTCTGGGTTTCCATCCTATATACCATAAGAGACGACACTCTTCCATTTCATTCAAGCCACAACATGCATCCATAAACGACTCTCATGCGAATAGAATTCAATGATAAAAAAAAACGAGTATAAACTAATGAAAAAGTGCCCTCAGGTCTAACCTTTTAAATCACCTCTCGGATGTACGGTACACGATCGTCGGAAGGGTGGATAATCCGCAACTCTTCCGTTCACTGGTTCACTGTTCTCTCGTTCGTTGTCTTACTGTTTTGGGTTTTCGTTCTCCATCTTTTGCTGCTGCTTTTGACTCCGATTTGCTACTGTTCGGCCTCTGTTTTGCTGCTCGCTGTTCAGGTCACCTGTTTTGACGTTTCAACGGACTGTTCCAAGTTTTTGTGTGGTTTTTTAGTGTGGTATTGTGTGAGTCTTTTAAAGATTATGAATGCAATTTTATGTTACTGTTTTTAAGGTAGGGGATGTTTTAAGAGTATTTTGCTGCTGTATAGGGGGTGGTTTGGGCGTGATTTGGCTACTGTTTTAGTGTTAAAGGGGCTGCTATCTTAAGGTATGATTTCGGCAATGGGAGAGTGAGGGTGAAGATAACTCTTTCTTGTTATTTTCTTGAGTGGCTAGGGCTCTTGGTGTGTTATGATGGTGCTTTTAATGTGAAGGCTTGGGGTTATTTTCTTTTCTCTTCTGATTTGTGTGAGTTGGTGTATCTTATGTGTATGAGCTAGCTAGGGTTGAGAAGGTTGGTGAATGGTTCTTTTGATAGGCAAAGGGTTAGGCTTGACAAGGAAAGGGATTTGATTTGGTGTTGGATAAGGGAAGTCAAAGATTGAGGGGGGACAAATCTTGGCTAGATAGGGAAGGTTGAATATTTAGTTTATGTTGATTAGGCATACAATATTTTAAGTTTGGGAATAATATATTGGTTGATTGATTTTAACTTGGTATGATTATATTTGATTGGTTTAGATTAGGTATGATTTTTTTAATTTGGTATGTGATTTTTAGATTTGTTTTGATTTCACCATGTGTTAAATATGTGTTTTAAGTGGGCTTGGGCGTGTGGGCCAAGGCTTGGGCGAATTGGGCTTGATGTGAGGCTAGCAGCAAAACAAGAATTACTGACACCGTTCGAACGCCACCTCGAACGTGGCACGAACGTCCGCAATCTTCCTGACGTTCGAACGAAGTAACGAACGCAGCACCAACGAAGACAGTGAACTTGTTTATTCTGAATTCCCCCTTCCGATGTCCGTTTTCGGTGACCTCCGTGACTTAAAAGGTAGTGTCTCCAAAATGAGACTCATCATAGGGACTTATGTGTAAAAATGCAGTGCCTACAGGGAGTACCATCTGATCCTACGACTAAAAAGAGAGCCCATAGTAGTAGGATTGACTACGAATGACCGAGGAGACTGGCAGAAATTTTATTTCTTCGTGAGGGGAGAGAGCGTTTTTGGGTCGACTGGTCCTGGTCGTATCCTCGAATACTGGAGTATATCTAGTGAGTGTGCATTTTTCTCAATAATATCACGTTGTTGATTTTTCGCTTGAATGATGTTCATTATCTACTTGTTTTCCAGGTTCATCTCAAAACCATTCATTCGATATTACTCCAGGGGTTGTAGCAAACACCAATTATTTATTAAGTCTACCTGCACCAGAAATGAATTTGAGGCTCGTGCTTGAGGAAAAAAGGTTGAGGTTGACTCCGTTGTGGAAAGAGATTTTTGATACCGAAGGTACCCCATTGGCCTTGACTAAATTAAATTTGGCCATTATTCTGGATACTTGGGTGTTCCGACTCGTGTATGAGGGTTCTTTATTTTTGAAGCCTCTAACACCTGAAGAGATTTTGTGTGTAGCAGAAATTATGTCTGGTCGCGTCAAGCTCCCAACTATTGACAAGATGATGGCAAAAAGAAAGAGTAAAAATTCCAAGGGGAAGGAAATCGAAGCAGTTCCCGAGCTTCCTTTGTCTAAAGAAGACATTCCTTCAAATCTTCCTTCAAAGTAGACTACGAACATGTCAATTGCGGCCGGCCAGTCATCAAAAAAGAGGAAACACTTGATTGATCCTGATAAAAATTTAAAGAACATCGTGATAAAGATCCTGCAGGGTACTGCCATCATGTTGAATCCTTCTAGCTTATCTGGATTCGTCGAAGGACTGTTACTTGAGGAGGATGAATGTCGACTGATGACCCTAGGTCCTGTGGAGTCAGGGAAGAGGACCGTTGCTCGCCCTAATGAGGTAACCTTTGAATTGCAATCTTTCAAACTTGTTGGATAAAATGGTTGGCTCCTCTTTAAATCCTTAATCTTTTGTAGACTCTGGAGTGCGCCATCTACTAATAAAAATATGCAGAAGCGAGCCAGAGAAGGGTGATGGATGTGGAGAAGTCAAACACTGCACTGAGAAATTAATTATCGGAAGCTAAGTTGGCAATGGAAGAAATGAAGAAGAAGATGAAGGAGGTCGAAAGTGAAGCAAATGAAGCTAAAGCAACCTTGAGACATAAAAGAGAGTCGTCGTCTGCTAAAATCGAGGCCTGTTAGAGAGATTTGAAGGCTGTGGAAGTAGAGAAAGCTAAATTGGTTGAACGGATCGAATGGGTGGCGTTTGAAGTGATGATGAAGGAAAGAAGTTATATGATGTAGCAATTCTTGGCCGGAGAGCATTATACTTGGAATCCTCAGAAGTGGATTAGAATGAATGAAAGAATCGAAGCAAGTCTCTCTCTGTCAATAAAGAGTGGAGATGATGACGAGGGTGAGGAACTTAGCTCTAGAGAGGCAGGTGGTGAAGCGGTTGTTGGAGGGGTTGCTGGGGAAAGGGAGCTTCAGGGTGTTGCTGAGGCAGTTGTTGAGGTAGGAGAGGAGTCTACTAGAGTGGAAGGCGATGCCGTTGATAATGTTCAAGATACCTCTACTACTGTCACTTCTCTAGTTGAGGTTCCGAAGTATGGTGTTATTGAAGATTGATGTTTTACTTGGTTTTTCAGTAGAAATTTTGATGGCCAATGAAGCCAAGTTGTAAAATATTTAACCATCTATTTTTGATATATAAGAACTTTCGTTTGGTAATTTCTTTATCGTCGTCTGAACTTCTATTTCGTTGAAATATCACGTAGATATTTAACTTAAATTGGGAATGTTTTCTCACCAAGTATTGAAACAGTTGGAAAATTCTTGAACGAAAAATTCTAAAACAAATCCAAAATGGAGTTGTCATACGAAAGTAACTCAAAGTGAAAGTAAACTCTAACAAATTTAAAATGAAAGTAAACTCTAACAAATTCAAAGTGAATAAAGGCAACAAAATAAACTCTAACAAATTCAAAGTGAATAAAGGCAACAAAATAAACTCTAACAAATTCAAAGTGAATAAAAGCAACGAAATAAAGGCTAAAAGGTAGACTCACCCATCCCCCAATCATAAAACAACCACTAGTCAAATGGTTGATTTATGACTAATAGCCAAAGGGTCTACCTGTAGAATCGCTTGAGATGTATGGCGTTCTAGCTGTTCTGAATGGTCTGCTAGCTTCTGTTTTCAATTTACTGGCCACCTGCACAACGACCTTGGGAATGATGTATGCGTCTTCCCATGTAGGTCTGAATTTCCCTTCTCCAGCCTCTTTAGTGTTCTGGAAAACCCTTCGTAGGATCCATTCACCTTCCTTGAACGTTCGGCACCAAATTTTTTTGTTGAAGTATCTTGCCATCCTCTGGTGATAGGTAGCTAGTCATATAGATGCATTTTCTCGTAACTCATCAATGGTGTCAAGGCTTTGGTTCAAGAGTTATCGATTGGAGTCTTCTTCGAGCCACTAGTAGCGCGGGGACGACACACTTCCTTCAGCCGGAATTAATGTTTTAGTTCTAAATGCTAATAAGAAGGGGTTCTCCCCAGTTGATGAATGAGCCGTTGTCCTGTAGGACCACAAAAATCCTGGTAGCTCGTCTACCCATGCCCCTTTTTCTATTTCTAATCTCTTCTTCATAGTTTTCATGATAGTGTTGATGGAAGACTCGGCTTGACAATTGGCTTGTGGAAAGCGCGGGGGTTGAGAAGCTGAGCTTTATGCCCCAATTTTGGTAAAAATCTTGGAAGCGGCGGCTGATGAACTGAGAGTCGTTATCAGTCACGATATCTCTTGACAATCAAAATCTACATATCACATTCTTCTGGACGAAGGCTTGTACCTCTCGATCTCGAACCCTGGCGACAGCTTCAGCCTCAATCCATTTGGAGAAGTAGTCCGTAAATGCTAGCATGTAGAATCGGTTTCCTAGGGTGGTTCGAAGTTTTCCAATGATGTCCATCCCCCACTTCATGAATGGCCAAGGAGAAAAAATTGTATTGAGCCTATATGGAGGCAGATGCGAGACCAGAACAAACCTTTGACACTTCTCACATTTACGAGTGTTCTCTACAGCATCGGCTCACATGGTGGGCAACCAATATCCTGCAGTGTGGGTTCAAGATACGAGACTTCTTCCTCCATAGTGGTTCCCACACTCTCCTTCATGTAACTCTGCCAACACATAGCCTGCTTCCTAGGGAGTCAGGCACTTGAAGTAAGGCCCAGAGAAATTATGGGAACACAGAAACTGGGCGACGCATGCTGTCCTAGGCTCAAGACCTAGTTGGGAGTACGGAGTAGCCCGCGGGGGAATAAACCGGAGAATAACGGAGTCGCCACCCGGTGTGAACCGGGAAAATGAGATTTAAGGCCGCACTCACCCCTCGCAAGGGAAGACCTCAAACCGTTGGATTCAGAATGGTCCTTTACTTATGTCACTTGTAATGAAAGGATTTGTGTAATAATTTAATCAAGCTTAAGTAACACTTATTTCCAAGAGTATCATGCTTCCAAATCCATATGCACAAAAATAAACTTACACCTAAATTTGCATATATTTTACATCTAAGGTTGTATGCTTGAAAGTACATCAAAGTAGCAACGAACATACAAATTCATTGGCATATTGTATTCATGGAAACACAAGCACACGTTAACCATGCAAGCACACATAAAAGCGAATCAAATAATGGCGAACATGTGATTTCATAGACATATCATACTTATACGTGCGGAAGCATAAACAAATAGCCATTACATATCCATGCGTAAATGAAAGAGTCAAATAAGTACATGATGCAAAAAGACAATTAAGGATGCAATTAGGCATTAAATTAAGCATGCTATGACATGGTGCAAAAGAAGATACTACTACGGACATAAACACACATGTGAGCGCTTTTCAAGTGGTACATGGAATTGTATCCCAAGTACAGACCGCACTACCGTCCATTCGGAATCGGCTACGGAATTTATGTCTGGGTTTCCATCTGATATACCACAAGAAATAATACTCAAATGCTATCATGACATGGATATATGAATTGTAATACGTTAAGCCAAGACTAAGGATAGATGATGCAATCAATAGATGAAAGACACGGCAAATATCGTGGTAAAGGTAGCCTTTAGGCTTTTCTTCCCCCAAATGGAGAACCTTTTAATCCAACACAATAAGCCCATGCGCCTTTCGTTACAATGCGTACAAAGATAAAGATAACTATATGAAATTTCATATACCCGATTGAATACATCTTACATTCACCGAGAGTATATATCAACCGACGCGGCAAAGCATCGTGGTAAAGGATTTTAACCCCTCCAAATAGGGGAACTTTAATCCGACTTAATAAGCCCATGCGCTCGATCGCATCATGCATACAAAAATAAAGACAATCATATCAAACTTAGTATGCCCGATTGAACATATCTTACATCCAACCGAACACACATCAACCGGCGCGGCAAAGCATCGTGGTAAATGGTTTTAACCCCTCCAAATAGGGGACCTTTAATCCGACTTACTAAGCCCATGCGCTCGATCGCATCATGCATACAAAGAATAAAGACAATAATATCAAACTTGGTATGCCCGATTGAACATATCTTACATTCAACCGAACACACATCAATCGGCGCGGCAAAGCATCGTGGTAAAGGGTTTTAACCCCTCCAAATAGGGGACCTTTAATCCGACTTACTAAGCCCATGCGCTCGATCGCATCATGCATAAACAAGTAACATGTGGAATTTGAATGATGAATAATAAATAAATCAAAGCAACATAAAACCAAAGAAAGTGCCGTTTACTCAAGCGGTACGTGGAGTTGTATCCCGAGTACAGATCATATTACCGTCCATTCGGAATCGGCTATGAAATTTATGTCCGGGTTTCCATCCGATAAACCGCGAGAGTTGACACATCTTTCATTTTATTCCAAAGCCACAACATACAATATTTCGTAATCCATGCATATTTATCTACTCAAGGGCCACAATCATGCTAACAATACTCAATAAATAATGAAAATAAAACAGAAAACGAATGTGGAAAATACCCTCAGGTCTAACCTTTTATTTCGACTTTCGGACTCGCGTTTCACGGCCGTCGGAAGGGCTATCACTCCGCAACTTTTCTGGTTTCTGGTTTGCGTTTTACCTCGCTGTTTCGGTATTTTGCTCATGTTTAACCTCCGTTTTTCTGCTGTTTTCTATGTATTTCTGCTTACTGTTTCAGGTCTGTTCGGGGACTGTTTTGGCGATTTTGGAGGGCTATTTGGGGCAGTTTTTGTCACTGTTTGGGGCAGTTTCTGGACTGTTTTTGGGTGTTTATTCAGTCAGTTTGTGCTGCAATATGGGAGGCTATTTGCGGCAGTGGACTGTACTGGTTTACTGGCTGTGTTACTCGGCAGTTTGTGGTAGTTTGAAGGGTTGAACAGGGAGGCTGTTTGTAAGGGTGTTTGTTGGCAGACTAGGTGGTGAATGGGTTGATGAAGCGTAAGGCAAGGAGAAAGGTGAGCGTGGGCTGTGATGAAGGGGACTTGAAGGGGCTGATCAGTGGGCGTACATGAGGCTGGGAGCAAGGTGAGCATGGGCTGTGATGGGGGCTCAGTGTTGAGGGCGTTAAGGGGCAACTTGCGAGGAGTCAACGTGAAAGCTTATGTGAAGGCTTAGGGTTATTGTGAGTAGGTTATGCATATGGCTGGTTCATGAAGGTGCAACGTGAGGGCTGTCTCGGTGCTGGGCGTGAAGCTAGGTGACGAGTGTTTGGGTTGAAGAGTATTTTGTGCCTTTTTTGTTCGGTGGAGGGTAGAATTTTTTGTTATTATTCGGTCAGTGGCTACTGAGTGTTTAGTCGGTGAGTCAAGGCTATGTGTGAAGGTGGTGATCAGAGAGTGTTTAGGGTTTGAATTTTGTGAGTGTATTACCGTGTGAGAGGAAGGGGGTTGCAAGGGTTGGGAATATGTTATTTTTATAGTGAGAGGGTAGGGTTTCTCCTTGTCTCACAAGGAAGGGATTTTGGCATTAAAGAGATGATTTGATTTGGTGTTGGATAAGGAAATCAGTGGATTGAGGGGGGGACAAATTTTGGTGAATTATGAAGGTTGAATATTTGATTGGTTTAGATTAGGAATACAATATTTTAATTTGTTATGATTGATTTTAATTAGGCATTTAATTTGTTAATTAGGTGAGTAAATATTTTAAATTGGTGAGTGATTTATTAAATTAGGAAGTAATTTATTTAATTTTGGTAACGATTTATTTATTTTGGTATTAGATTTAATTGTTTTAATTAATTTGGTTAATGGTTTAATTATTTAATTTAATTTAATTACATTATCTAATTAATATTTAATTTAATATTTGATTTAATTTGGGTGTAATTTAGGGTGATGGGCGTGGTGGGCCTAGTCATGGTGGGCTAGGTTTGTGTGGGGCCAAATGTGTGTGGGCTAGATGGGGTTTGGGCTAAGGGTGTTTTTTAAAACAAAGGTCCAACAAGCGAACCCGAAGCAAAACAAGCGAACTAAAATCCACAAAATACCGATTCCCTTCCGACGTCCGTTTCCCGCGGCTCCCGCGACTTAAAAGGCAGTGCCTCCAAATGAGACTCATCATCGGGTTTCACATGCAAAAATGCAATGCCTACAATCGCCTCCACTTTGATGGGACTTGTGCAGTGTGTGACTTTGAACAATCCTATCAAAGTTTGCAATGCATTTCTACTTACCTGGCCCGCCAGCTGCCACTTGACTTGCCATGTTTGAGTTCAGTTGATTTGGTGGTGGGGTGCTGCGACCCCTGGTTCATTCCCGAACCGTGCTCCATTTTCGGAGTGCCATTTTCGGCATCTGTTGTGTGTGTTCCATTTTGGAACACCATTTTCGGCATCTGTTGCGTGTGCTCCATTTTGGAACGCCATTTTCGGCATTTGCTATGTGTGCTCCATTTTGGAACGCCATTTTCGGCATCTGTTGTGTGTGCTCCATTTTGGAACGCCATTTTCGGCATCTTGTTACGTGTGCTCCATTTTGGAATGCCATTTTCGGAATTTGCTGTGTGTGCTCCATTTTGGAACGCCATTTTCGGCACATGTTGCATGTTCTCCATTTTGGAACGCCATTTTCGGCATCTGTTACATGTGCTCCATTTTGGAACGCCATTTTCGGCATTTACTGTGTGTGCTCCATTTTGGAACTCCATTTTGGCATTTGCTATGTGTGCTCCATTTTGGAAAGCCATTTTCGGCATCTGTCGCTTGATAAGATGGTCTTTACCGCTACAATCCTGCGAACAAAATAAAAATTGTATGTATGTGATATGTATGCATGTATGCATGGATGCATGATACTGATGTGGGCCTCGCCCCCAAGCCGATACTGATGTGGGCCTCGCCCTAAACTGACACTGATATGGGTCTCAACCTTCGGGACTTATCCCCAAATTGATACTGATGTGGCTTCGGCCCTGAGACTCATCCTCAAACTGATGCTGATGTGGGCCTCGGCCCTGGGACTCATCCCCAAACTGATACTGATATGGGCGTCGCCCCCAGACCGATATTGATATGGGCCTCGCCCCCAACTGATGTTGATATAGGCCTCGCCCCCAAAATGATACTAATATAGGCCTCGCCCCCAAACTGATACTGATATGGGCCTCGCCCCTAGATTGATACTGATGTGGGCCTCGCCCCCAACTGATGCTGATGTGGGCCTCGCCCCCAAACTGATACTGATATGGGCCTCGCCCCCAATTGATACTGATATGGGCATTGGCCTTGGAACTCACCCCCAAATTGATGCTGATATGGGCCTCGCCCCAAAACTGATACTGATATGGGCCTCGCCCCCAACTGATACTGATATGGGCCTCGCCCCTAGACTGATATTGCTGATATGGGCCTCGCCCCCAGACTGATACAGATATGGGCCTCGCCCCCAGACTGATACTGATATGGGCCTCGCCCCTAGACTGATACTGATATGGGCCTCGTCCCCAGCTGATACTGATGTGGGTCTCACCCCCAACTGATACTGACATGGGCCTCGCCCCCAGACTGATACTGCTGATATGGGCCTCGCCCCTAGACTGATACTGATATGGGCCTCGCCCCTGTGATTCATTCCTGAAGACTGCTGACATTGTACTGTTGCTGCTTCTGGTTGGCTTGCATTTGACGCTTTCTTTTTTTCTCCTTTGAAACCTGTTATTACAAAACATAACAAACACAAAAATGATGCAAATATGTTACGTGTATGTATGCATGCATGATTGAGTTTCCTATCCCGTTGGGTTAGGTCTTCTGCCGGTACTCTTGGTGGCTGCTCGGTCTTTTGACAAGTCTGCCATCTTCCCTAACCAACGGGTATCTATGATGGCCTTCAAGACAAAAGGGGGTTAACATGGTGCATGTATGCATGAGGTGCATGTGATGCAAGAAATATATCAACTCATTAAAATTTTCACACAAATCGGCCCACCATCATTTTAGAAGCTTTTGGGCTAACTGTCATATGAGTGAACTCGTCCCAGTTTAAATGGCCCAATGAGTTCACATCTCATGGCAAGGAGCCCAACTAAATCCAAATGGTAATGTTCCGAACACAAGCACAAAGTGGCCCATCAACACTTAGAAACCTTTGGCCCAATCGTCATAAAATACGTTCTTGTCCCAGTTCAAATGGCCCAACAAGCTCATATCCCATGACAAATGGTCCAAATGGATCCAAACGACGATGTTCCCAAACACAAGCATAAAATAAAGATAATGCAAACATAAAACAATGATTTCTACAGAATGGCCCATCAACACTTAGAAGCCTTGGGCCTAATGGTCATAAGGTACGAACTCGCCCCAGTTTAAATGGCCCAGCAAGTTCGCATTTCTGACAATAGTCCAACTGCATCCAAATGAGGATGGTCCACAAGCACATACTCAAGGAAATAATTGTTACTTTAACCATACAACCCCGGTCTATGGGTGGGTTCGCAAGAGTGTAGACAAAGGCTCTCACCGGCGAAGGATGGCCCACAACTAGGTCTCCCCAATCAAGGGTTCGAGCGGCCAAGTGAGCGCACCTTTTTTTATACACTAAGGTACGTGCCAGTGAGCTATGGTGTGTGACCGACTATCAAATGGACTTCCCGTTGTAGATTCCCCAGAGGGACGGTGGAGCGAGGCTCACTTAAATACCTAAGCCTCTTAGGCTCTTATCTCTTGGTGTCAGGAATAAACAATGAGTCCTCCAAATTAGTCCATCACAATAGGCTACGAGTAGATGGCTATCTAGGTGCCTTCACAGCTTTTCCTTCTAGAAAGGTAGTGAGTGAAGGAAGACACCAAACCATTACCTAGCCTCAAAATGCCTTTGATTAAACCCCCCATTTTATCCACTATAGACACGGTCAATTAGAACATAAATCCAAACATTACAAGACAATATTTCGGGGCCGATTCTCTATCCCCAGTGGAGTCGCCAGACTGTGGGAACACAGAAACTGGGCGACGCATGCTGTCTTAGGCTCAAGACCTAGTTGAGAGTACGGAGTAGCCCACGGGGGACTAAACCGGAGAATAATGGAGTCGCCACCCGGTGTGAACCGGGAAAATGAGATTTAAGGCCGCACTCACCCCTCGCAAGGGAAGACCTCAAACCGTTGGGTTCGGAATGGTCCCTTACTTATGTCACTTGTAATGATAGGATTTGTGTAATAATTTAATCAAGCTTAAGTAACACTTATTTCCAAGAGTATCATGCTCCCAAATCCATATGCACAAAAATAAACTTACACCAAAATTTGCATATATTTTACATCTAAGGTTGCATGCTTGAAAGTACATCAAAGTAGAAACGAACATACAACTTCATTGGCATATTGTATTCATGGAAACACAAGCACACGCTAACCATGCAAGCACACATAAAAGCGAATCAAATAATGGCGAACATGTGATTTCATAGACATATCATACTTATACGTGCGAAAGCATAAACAAATAGCCATTACATGTCCATGCATAAATGAAAGAGTCAACTAAGTACATGAAGCAAAAAGACAATTAAGGATGCAATTAGGCATTAAAGTAAGCATGCTATGACATGGTGCAAAAGAAGATAACTAATACGGACATAAACACACATGTAAGCGCTTTTCCAAGTGGTACGTGGAATTGTATCCCAAGTACAGACCGCACTACCGTCCATTCAGAATCGGCTACGTAATTTATGTCTGGGTTTCCATCCGATATACCACAAGAAATAATACTCAAATGCTATCATGACATGGATATATGAATTGTAATACGTTAAGCCAAGACTAAGGATAGATGATGCAATCAATAGATGAAAGATACGGCAAATATCGTGGTAAAGGTAGCCTTTTAGGCTTTTCTTCCATCAAATGGAGAACCTTTTAATCCAACACAATAAGCCCATGCGCATTTCGTTACAATGCGTACAAAGATAAAGATAACTATATGAAATTTCGTATACCCGATTGAATACATCTTACATTCAACCGAATATATATCAACCGACGCGGCAAAGCATCGTGGTAAAGGATTTTAACCCCTCCAAATAGGGGACCTTTAATCCGACTTAATAAGCCCATGCGCTCGATCGCATCATGCATACAAAAATAAAGACAATCATATCAAACTTACTATGCCCGATTGAATATATCTTACATCCAACCGAACACACATCAACCGGCGCGGCAAAGCATCGTGGTAAAGGGTTTTAACCCCTCCAAATAGGGGACCTTTAATCCTACTTACTAAGCCCATGCGCTCAATCGCATCATGCATACAAAGAATAAAGACAATAATATCAAACTTGGTATGCCCGATTGAACATATCTTACATTCAACCGAACACACATCAATCGGCGCGGCAAAGCATCGTGGTAAAAGGTTTTAACCCCTTCAAATAAGGGACCTTTAATCCGACTTACTAAGCCCATGCGCTCGATCGCATCATGCATAAACAAGTAACATGCGGAATTTGAATGATGAATAATAAATAAATCAAAGCAACATAAAACAAAAGAGTGCCGTTTACTCAAGCGGTACGTGGAGTTGTATCCCGAGTACAGATCATATTACCGTCCATTCGGAATCGGCTATGAATTTATGTCCGGGTTTCCATCCGATATACCGCGAGAGTTGACACATCTTTCATTTTATTCCAAAGCCACAACATACAATATTTCGTAATCCATGCATATTTATCTACTCAAGGGCCACAACATGCATTTTAACATAACAATCATGCTAACAATACTCAATAAATAATGAAAATAAAACAGAAAACGAATGTGGAAATTACCCTCAGGTCAAACCTTTTATTTCGACTTTCGGACTCGCGTTTCACGGCCGTCGGAAGGGTTATCACTCCACAACTTTTCTGGTTCACTGGTTTGCGTTTTACTTCGCTGTTTCGCTATTTTGCTCGCTTTTTAACCTCTTTTTGCTGCTGTTTTCTCTGTATTTCTGCTTACTATTTTAGGTCTGTTCGGGGACTGTTTTGGCGATTTTGGAGGGCTATTCGGGGCAGTTTTTGTCACTGTTTGGGGCAGTTTCTGGACTATTTTTGGGTGTTTATTCGGTCAGTTTGTGTTGTTGGGGAGCTGATTTTTGGGGCAGTGCTGTATTGGGGCTTTACGTGGCTTGGGTTCTGCTGGTCAGTTTATGGTAGTTTGAAGGGTTGAAAATGGAGGCTGTTTTGTAGGGTGTTTGTTGGCAGGCTAGGTGGTGAATGGGTTGATGAAGCGTGAGGCAGGGAGCAAGGTGAACGTGGGCTGTGATGAGGGGGACTTGAGGGGGCTGATCAGTGGGCGTACATGAGGCTGGGAGCAAGGTGAGCGTGGGCTGTGATGGGGGCTCAGTGTTGAGGGCGTTAAGGGGCAACTTGCGAGGAGTCAACGTGAAAGCTTACGTGAAGGCTTAGGGTTATTGTGAGCAGGTTATGCATGTGGCTGGTTCATGAAGGTGCAACGTGAGGGCTGTCTCGGGTGCTGGGCGTGAAGCTAGGTGGGCGAGTGTTTTGGGTTTGAAGAGTATTTTATGCCTTTTTGTTCGGTGGAGGGTAGAATTTTTTGTTATTATTCGGTCAGTGGCTACTGAGTGTTTAGTCGGTGAGTCCAAGGCTATGCGTGAAGGTGGTGATGAGAGAGTGTTTAGGGTTTGAATTTTGTGAGTGTATTACCGTGTGAGAGGAATGGGGTTGCAAGGGTTGGGAATGTGTTATTTTTATAGTGAGAGGGTAGGGTTTCTCCTTTTCTCACAAGGAAGGGATTTTGGCATTAATATGATTTGATTTGGTGTTGGATAAGGATAACAGTGGATTGAGGGGGGGACGAATTTTGGTGAATTAGGAAGGTTGAATATTTGATTGGTTTAGATTAGGAATACAATATTTTTAATTTGTTATGATTGATTTTAATTAGGCATTTAATTTGTTAATTAGGTGAGTAATATTTTAAATTGGTGAGTGATTTATTAATTAGGAAGTAATTTATTTAATTTTGGTAGCGATTTATTTAATTTTGGTATTAGATTTAATTTGTTTTAATTAATTTGGTAAATGGTTTAATTATTTAATTTAATTAATTACAATATCTAATTAATATTTAATTTAATATTTGATTTAATTGGGTGTAATTTAGGTGATGGGCGTGTGGGCCTAGTCATGGTGGGCTAGGTTTGTGTGGGGCCAAATGTGTGTGGGCTAGATGGGGTTTGGGCTAAGGGTGTTTTTAAAACAAAGGTCCAACAAACGAACCCGAAGCAAAACAAGCGAACTAAAATCCAACAAAATATCGATTCCCTTCCGACATCCGTTTCCCGCGGCTCCCGCTACTTAAAAGGTAGTGCCTCCAAATGAGACTCATCATCGGGTTTCACATGCAAAATGCAATGCCTACAGAAATACCTCTTCAGGAGTTGGCCATCATAAAGAGTGAACCTTGCAGCTTGGTGTTGAATCTTTCAGGCCTCATTTTTGTCTGTCGGGAGCGTACCATCTTGTAAGTATTTACTATTGGAGTCAACCATGAGTCGGACGGAATGAATGGGGCGACGAGCCTGGATTCCTCCTTCCAAATGGCTGGCCACTGTAGGTACACTATTGGAATTGATTGCAGTTTGTCTCCCTGCATTGTCGAACCGAGTGTGGCCAAAGTATCTGCATGAGTATTCTCAGTCCTAGGAACTTGTAACATTATGATTTCCTCAAATGTCATCTAGAGTTCCTTAACCTTCTGTAAGTATGAGGCCATTTGCGGATCCCGTGCTTGATATGACCCTTGGAACTGATTAACAATTAGTTGGGAATCTGACTTGACTTCTATCTTCCTAGCTCCCAACTCCTTGGCCAAAGTTAATCCAGCTATCAGAGCTTCGTACTCAGCTTCATTATTGGTGAATTTAAAGCCACACTTGACGGCTTACTGTAGGGTGTCACCTTCCGGGGTGGTGAGCACAATTCCTAACCCGCACCCACGCTTGGTGCTAGAGCCGTCGACTGCAAGATTTCCATGAGTCCATCGATTGGATGCATTGTACTTCCAAATCAGTTGGGGATTTATAGGCTGGGGCTGAAGTCAACCACGAAATCTGCTAGTGCTTGAGATTTGATTGTGGTCCGTTGCTGGTATGTGATGTCATGTTCTCCAAGATCCATAACCCATTTCGTTAGTCTCCCAAGGAGCTCAGGTTCATGAAGAACGTTCCCCAAGGGGTAGGAAGTGTAGACAACGATTGGATGCCCTTGGAAGTAAAGGCACAACTTTCGGGTGGCTGTAATCAAATAAAAAGCCAACTTCTCCATTTAGGTGTAGCGGGTCTCCACGTAGAGTAGGGCTTTACTTACGTATTAGACTGGAAGTTGTGTTCCGTCTTTATTTCTAATCAAGACTGCACTTACTGCTCATTCTGAAACTCCTAAATAGAGAAAGAGTATCTCATTATTGACTGGTTTAGAGAGAAGTGACAGAGTTGTCAAATATTTCTTGAGTTCCATTAAAGCTTCTTCGTAGCTGGGGTCCACTCGAAGTTCTTTGTTTTCTTGAGGGCAGAGAAAAACAAAAAGCTTTTTTCTATGGACTTAGAGATGAATCGATTCAGAGCTGCAATCATTCCTACTAGTCGCATGACATCTTTCGGGCTGGCGGGGGAAGGAATATCAAGGATAGACTTTATCTGATCCGGGTTGGCTTCAATCCCTCGATGAGTGACCAAATATCCAAGGAATTTTTCGAAAGCGACACCGAAGGCACACTTCGTAGGATTTAACTTCATGCCATACTTCCTTATTATGTCGAACGCCTGCCTCAAATGCTACAGATGTTGTTCTGCCTCTAGTGATTTCACCAGCATGTCGTCTATGTAAACCTCCATTATTTTCCCAATATGTTGGGAGAACATCTTGTTGACTAGTCACTGGTAAATGGCTCGTGTATTCTTAAGTCTGAATAGCATCATCTTGTAGTAGTAGATACCTTTTTGGTGACAAATGTTGTCTTCTCCTGGTCATTTGGGTGCATTAGTATTTGACTGTAGCCAGAATAAGCATCCATGAAACTCAAAAACTCGTGACCTGCGGTAGCATCGACCATTGAATCTATATGAGGTAGTGGGAACGAGTCTTTTGGACATGATTTGTTCAAATCTGTGAAGTCAATGCAAACTCGCCACTTCTCATTCTTCTTTCGAACCACCACAATGTTTACAAGCCACTCCAGATACTGAACTTCTCTTATGGCTCCATTTTGTAGAAGCTTCTGAACTTTCTCATCGATGCCTCGATTCCTTTTAGGAGCGAACTTTCTTCTCTTCTGTCTTACCAGGGGTAGTCTGGATCCACGTGTAGCTCATTGGGTTATTATTTCGGTGTTGATCCAATTCATATCTCCATACGACCATGCGAAGTAGTTGTGTCGCTCCTTGAGGAAGTTAATTAAATATGAGCATAGTTTGAGATCAAGACGTGCCCCAATCTGAGCTTTGTGGTCTGAAAACTGAGGGTGAATCCGGACCTCGTTGAATTCGTCAATATTGGGTTGATTCTGTCTGGACTCACGAGATCTTTCCTATAATTGCTATTTTGATTGAGGCTTTGCTTTCAGAGTCATTTGACAGCATCTTCTCGAGACAAGCTGGTGCCGTCTAATCTCTTGGATGCCCCACCTGATGGGGAACTTTAACACTTGATTGTAGGTAGAAGAAACTGCCCTCATGTCGTGGATCATGGTCGACCAACGATCACGTTGCAGGCTGAGAGGCTATCCAGAACCAAAAATGTAATGATTTTGTTGACCCCCCGACATATATCGGAAGGGATATCTCACCCAATGTGAACTTTTCTCCCCACTAAAACCTATCAGCACAGTCAAACATCGCGTGATCTTGTCCAACTCGGCCCCCATGTCTGCAGGGCGGCAGTGAAGATAATATTGGCCGAGATCCTATATAAACCAATACCCACTTAATCATAAAGTTAGCAACTTGCAAGAAGATTACCAAGGCATCATGATGTCGGTTCTCTCGACAGAAGCTGATATCGTCTGCGAATTTGATCGCCATATTGGTGACCACTCCTTTTATTGGCATTTCTATTGTAGCTGCTCTTGAATGTCGTTTGGTGGCCGAGTAGGATACACCACTGACCTCGGATCTGCCTAAAATAAATTTTACTGTGTTGTTGATTGGAGGTGGTGGTGTGGGGCCATCTCCTCGTTCATCCCTCTCGTCTCTTCAGGCCAAAGTAGCATTGCCTTTCTCAGTAAGAAAATCCTTCAAATAGCCTTTGTTCAATAACTCTAGAACTTATAACCTCAGGGCTACACATTCAACCGTCATATGACTGTAGTCTCGGTGAAATTCACACCATTTGTTTGTATCTTTCTTGGCAGGCCTGTCTTTGGAGAGTGGGGGCAACTTCACTTCATTTCTATCTTTTTGAGGACTGAGACCAATTCTCCTGGGAAACGGAAAAGTTGTAGTCTGGAAGTCTTGGTCTGTTTGGGGAAGTCCGTTCTCGAAGCCTGTTTGGTAAAGATCGGCGGTCAAAATCCCAATTGGATGGGTGATAACCCCTCATCTGTTGAACTCTTATATCTTCTGGCTGAGGAGATTTGCGAGTAAATTCTTTTGGTCGTTTGGGAGGGTTCGGTATTCTCTTGCTGTGCAGATTGGAAGAGACGTCTTTCTTCTTGTTCCTCTTATCCTTTTCCGATCTGATCTCGATTTGGGCTCTGGCCAAGATCTGATCTATAGCGTAGCACCAGAACTTTGTCAGCTTCTTATAAAGCCCACTGTCCGCTAGCAATCCATTCCTGAAGGCCTCAACAGCGGTCGCCTGATGGAGGTCTGAAATGGAAATTCTTTCCTTGTTAAAGCACGTTACGTAGCCCCGCGGGGACTCTCCCTTCTTCTGTTGAATTGCATTGATGTCGTCTGTGGTTTTCTAAAGCTTACAAGAACTGGCGAAGTGCTTAGCGAATTTATATTCCAATTCTTGATATGACCCAATGGTCTGATAGGGAAGGTTGATAAACCAAGTGAGTGTGAGACCTGCCATCGCCTCTCTGAAACTCTCCGCACATCTCGACTTCCCACTAGTGTGGGGCTAGACCCGTGGACATCATCTTGTACTTGTAGTGGATTATATGGGCGTTCAGGTCTGCAGATCTGTCATATAGCTTCATTTCTAGAAGGGTTGAACTTCCTTGGGAGCTCAACGAAAGTAATTACTTCCAGGAAAGGTGTATCGGAAATTATGCTGGCTCTGCTCTTTTTAACTGGTATCCGGACTCCTGATAGGCTAGACAAGATCCCTTCCTTGAATTCTTTCATTTCCTTCTGTATCGAAGAGGTAACTTATTGTGCTCCGTCGTCTGGAGTGGTCTGGTGACCTTGTGGAAGGTTGTCTGATAATGGATTATCACTGGTTGGGATTGCCAGATTTTTGACATGATCCGAAGTATCGTGTCATTGGGAGGTTGAAGAGATTTGATCCACCTGCTTCTGTAGGTTCGTATTGGAGCTTCGCATGATCGAGTTTTCCTCTACTAAGACTCGTAACCATTCTTGGAGAATGGCCAACTGAATGACCACAGGGTCTGCTATCTGCTCGTTGCTTGTAGCCATGAGTATATGTGTTCGTAAGGATCATAGACTGAGAAATCTTCGCTTGTTATAAATCACAAAGGCCACACGGTGGGCGCCAAATTATGGGGGCCGAATTTCGTCTGAGGTCCACAATCGAGAATTCGTAGGATGAGGGCGCTAGAGATCCTGCAAAACAAAGATAGAGTGAGCGTGGGGGTTCCTACCTACTGGTGTGGTGGATGCCATAGGCACTCAAATGCCCAAGTCAGCGGTGGTTACGAGCTGAATAGTGTTGGAAGAACAAGGTTAGAGTTTACCTTGACCTCCGTTGACTATCGTGAGGGTGGTGGGTTGGTGTTTCAAGGTTGAAATACTTTGAGAGCCCAAAATGAGAGAATCCCCCCTCCAGAAGAAAAACCTCTTCCTTTTATAGACTTCTACAAGATCAGCTTTATTCCTCCATTAATTGCTCGTCCGTTGGGTGTCTAAAACGGCTAACTACGTAGGGGGAGATACTAACCTTGATTTAGGCATTTTTGGTTTGGGTAACTGCCAAGTCAGGTGGTTGGCCTCTCTTTGTTCATGTGCCTGACAAGGTTATTGGGTCTTTGGCCCAAGTCTTGTTTGGGTACTGTTTGGAGGAGGGATTTGGGCTGTATCTGATATAGGGCCTAAAGTGAATAATCAGAAATGCCCTTTGCCCAAATTTGGCTCGTACACTAACTAATAGTATATTTGTTTAAACACGTATCAACATAGTAACTGTAAGCATTGAACACAAATATCAATGAATATTAAAATTAGTAAACATTATTGGGGAAAATAACACATCATAACATGTAAGTACATTAACATCTACACAATCACTGAGATTTAACATGTCTAATAAAGATATCTCTAGCAACAGGCTTGGTCAATGGATCTGCTACCATTTCTTGCATAGAAATGTACTTCGTGTTTACCTCTTTTCTTGCAACTATGTCTTTTACAAAATTATATTCGGTATCTATATGTTTCATTTTACAATGGAATTTTTGGTCTTTTGTGTAGGCTATTGCTTGCTTCACTATCGCAGTTAACCAATACTTGACAAGAAATGTTATTTGGCATACCAAAATGATCCAAGAATCTTTTCAACCACAAAGCTTCTTGTACTGCAGATGAAAATGCCACAAATTCAGCCTCTATTGTGGATAAAACTATACAATATGGTTTCTTACAACTCCAAGAATCTTTTCAACCATAAATTCGCGACGCCTCATGTTGGGAAATCTCTAAGTCCCGAGGATCGATTATCAAGCAAGAAACAACATGTGAATACACGAAGAAGTAGCGGAATACTTACATCGATCGGTTGAGCGACGCGAGGGACAACAAAAAAATTCTTTTCTGCCTCCTTGGAAGTCATGGCAGTCCAATGGTTTTGGTCCTCCAAGAATCGGCCATGGATGTCCATAAAGCTCCAAGCTTTGTGTGTGTATTCCAAGCTCACATGTACGGTTCCCTATCACCTTCGCAAGACTCAAATGGTGTGCTAGAACTTAGGAATTTTGCCAAAAAATTCCTTATCTTCTCCTTAGTCATTCTCGGCAGTGAGCAGTGAAGAGAAGAAGAAGAAATGCCCAAAGGGCGTGAGAGTGAAGAAGTGTGAGAGAGATAGAGTTGTATTAGTTAAAATGATTTCTAAAATCAATTAAAAACATATACCAAATTTTGTAAAAAGCTTTCAAAAAGTCAACACAAAATTTGGCTCCAAAATGGCATTAAATGCTATCAACCACTCACATCACTATTTACATCAATCAATTAATCAAGTGACAAATTATCACATCACTCAAAGTGACTAATGATTTGACGCTTGATGCTACTAGTGATTTGACGCTTGATGTGACTTGCGTGCCGCACTCAAATTCGAAATGCGAATGGGCTCGCAAACACTCCCGGGCTCAGGTTCGCTAATTCCAAATTAACGAATTTTCTGTTGCGACGCAATTAAATAATTATGCCTAGCAAAATCACTATCCACGTCGCTAACGAATTAATTCTAAATTAACTCGTTCGCCCGAATTAAAATCTAATTTCAATTCTGCGTCGAAATCTAATTTCGTATAATATATCGAATATATTATTTTATCGATTAATTCCAAATTAATCATTTTTCTCTCTTTAATTAATATTTTATCCCAGATAAAATATCTATGTAATTAATCCCATATTAATTTTCTCTCTCTTCTAATTAATCCCAGATTAATAAAGTGTGAGTCATACGTCATCGGTGAATCTTCGGGAAGCGACCCATGAGATCCCCGGATATGTTGGCAGTAAATCCGGTCGTCGGACTATCCGAACACGTACGTACCTAGTACTACGTTTTTACCGATTTACAAGACAAGGTTGGCTTCTAGCAAAGGGCCATGCCTACCCAATTCTCCAGAAATATCCTTACAAGAATATATGATCTATATCAGGCGTAGTATACGTAGTATTGCGTATCTCGATCCAATATCGGATGTCACATGCTAGGCCTGGGGCTGTAATTGTGTCTGCCCCGTACGAAGCACATATCGGATCTCTGGTAACTAGTCTCTATAATCGGATATAGATGACCTAGTCATAATATCCCGATAGCTGCAGCATATAAGAGAACGAGTTTCGTATCCTATGTGACCATCATCTCCACTATGACTGGAATGATACTTCCGTCTTGACATCACACCCAACACACTACGATTATCAATATACCCAGCAGAGGCGTACACAGAACCTGTTAAAGCCCTGGACGACATAAAACCAAAATATATTGATTGTCGCAAGTATTAGCGGTGCAAGTCTCAGGTTAATACCAAATACACATACCCTGATTTCGGACTTCCATAGACACATAGTCATACTACCAATGGAATTCCGATGGGTCTATCCAGAGCGAAGCTGTTTTCCGTACCATCGGTAAAACACAACCTCCTATTACACTTGCATGAGTATCCTATACCCAAATATATGAGAACTATGTTGTTATGCCCTCACAACGCGCACAAGTGTAATACTAGTCTTTTACGCATTATCGATGTCCAATCTCGATAATACTCTGACTAGGGATATTTAATGATTATGCCTTCGCGGATTGATACTGTCTCATATCATCTCAATCCAAGAACTAATCATAAGGACCTTCTATCATTTATACATCTTGGTGATCTAATCACAAATGATAAAAGAGCAATCTCCTTTGTCACATAGTTAATTTGTACAACAACACCATGATCGGTATAAATAGTGACGCTATGGGTCATAACTGTCCAACACCTCACGTTTTACAAGTTTAAAGTAGTGTACTCAAGAAGGAAACAAGGCAATAAATTACATTGACCGGACTCTTTATATATATATATATATATATATATATATATATATATATATATATATTATATATATATCTAATCAGTACATAATGTTCCAAGGCATCCATTGGTCTTCAATTCTCGCTTAATGAAGGGGTGGTATGTCTTTGGCGGCTAATTATATATATATATATATATATAATATATATATATATATATATATATAATATATATATAATTAGTACATAATGTTCCAAGGCATCCATTGGTCTTCAATTCTCGCTTCATGGAGGGGTGGTATGTCTTTGGCGGCATCGGTACTTCAAAATTCATAGAATGTTACAATTTGAAATTTTTTAAAGAAATAAATTTACAACACATGTAAAAAATTGGCCTTATGGCCTTACATTCCCAAAACCAAAAATAACATAAAAATAAGAGTCGGAAAAATTTAAGATCAATGCAATACATTCATCACATGAATCTAAAACAAACATTCACCACATGAACATTAAAATGTGCCTACTCATCACAACATGCATACAAATAATCTATGATATTTTACTTTTTTTTAACAATATTTCAGTCCCAGAATAGCACCCGAATAGGAGCTCAGATCTAATCCGTTTTGCACCCAAAACGTGGGCACAGCTCACCCAAATCAGCCACTAATTTTCGTGTGATGTAGCTGTGTTTCAGGTCTGATTTTTCTCACAAAGCCAACCCCATAACACCCTTGAAATATCCTTTTATTTTCTAACTCCGAATGGTCTTTTGTACAATGGCTCTTTACAATCAAAAGGAAGTGTATGATTCACTCACAAAAACAAAATCCCTAAACTCTTTAGGGATTGAAATAAAGTTTTGTCACACCAGAATTTTTTCCTTTGTTCTTATTCTTTTTTTCAACACTTGAGAGAAAACAAGAACAATGGTGACTAGGGTTTTCAAGAAAAAAGTTGTGTTAAGAAAAAACTTATTTTTTCTTTTATACTTAGGGTTAATATCGTAAAAAATTAAACAAAATCCTAAGCACACTTCAACCATAAATTTGGCTACACCTCTTTTTTCTACACCTAATATTTGTAACAACTAACTTATTAATTGTCATCATAAAGACAATTAATCTAATGTTGAAAAGGTGTAAATACTATTAATATAATGTTGAATTTTTTTAAATCATATTTAAAAAATTCTTCATTTATATTTACATTACATTAAATTATTATTTTCTAATTATTTATTTAATGAAAACCTTATATTAAATATAATATAAAGTTATATGTGTGACAAAATATATTATTAATCCCATTAATAATAATATATTTATATGAGTATATAATTGAACTATCCAATTATATTTAATTTCCTACAGTTTATCGAGGTAACACGGGGTCCAAATGGACCTACGGTTCTGAGCTTCAAAAAATCTCGGACTATTAATTAAACTCTTAATTAAATATTAAGAATTATTAATTTTAATTATTCCAATAAAAACCTGATGTTGCACTCTCGTTGCCGTAGATATATAATATAATCTGAACCACGTCGGTGTCCATCGATATAGTCATTGTATACGGATTGGCCCTTCATGAGTATCTCATAATTAGAGTCGGGTCATAATGTCTGTTATACCCCTCTAATTCTTTTTATCTTAAGTATCATTGATTCTCTAATGAACGATTTATTTATAATTATTATGAATATTAATCTTTCTATTCCCAATAGAAAGACTTGAGTGCTCTAATCGTTCAAGTACCGAATCAACCATTAAGGAAGATACTCATCTACTTCTCGTAAGAAGGAATGAACTCCGTGTCTATATAAAAAGTCCTTAGCTACACACCAAAACATGTCCCAAAAGTATGTAGCTATTGGTCGGGATTGCTACAACAACCTCACCTTTGTAAATCAAAGGACATAACCTGCCATGCAGGAGTTCGCAGTACACTCAGGATTGAGATCAATCCATATATGATCATCTAGTGGATTGAAATAAATTTCTTTATTTTAATGGGTATTATAAGAAAATCATTTCTATATAGGTCCAGTCCTATATGATCGCATCATATAAGGTACCTTCATTCTCATGTCATCACATGGACGATCTCGGATCTAGGTCTCCATAAAATTATGGAATGGACCGCAACTATAGATAAATCACAAGTAAAATACCCGCTTTATTTTATCACTATGGACTATTTTAGATTACTAAATTCGGACTTAAATCCTCTTGTGTATGACACTTATTCACTAAGTCTGAAGGTACATAAGTAATCAAGAGTAAACATAATAATTTACAATATGCGATTTAAATCAAATATTTTGATAATTGAATAATGTATCTTTTATTTCATAACAAATAACTTTGTTTACATTACATAAAGCTATATGGCATATATCCCAACACCTGGTCTTTTCCATCCACTACTAGTATCCCGATGAATCTCCTACCTTGGCTCATTTTTTACCTGAGGTGCACACCTTTGGGCTATCTTCGCCTCTTCTTCCAACAATATGAATCTCCTCGTCTGCTTCAGGGTCGCGACATAATCTGGCACTTCCTGGATCTTGAGGTGGGACCATAACCTCCCAACCCTCAAGGTTCATTTGAAGTTTTCTAGTGCCTCTAGGTACTAATACGCCTCGACCTCCAATACAAGGTTGTGGTACCTGTCAATAAAGCTCTTCATCGGCTCGTCATCGCGTCGCTTCATCAACCTCAGTGAACTGAGCGCCTTCCTTGGTGTGCATGCTCCTTTAAAATAGAGTATGAAGGATTTCCTTAGCTACGAAAAACTGCTAATGCTCCATTGGGTTAGATTTTTAAACCATAAGATGGCCGATTCCCCCAAGGTCAGTGGGAATACCTTGCAGACCGTCTTTCCGACAATGTTATGTATCTCCATTAGCAAGATAAATCTTTCAACATGGGACTTAGGGTCTGTATTACCCTTATAGATGTCCATCGTGGGCATGGTGTACCTCATTTGGAACTCTACTTTCAATACCTCCTTAGTTAAAATGGACGTTGTCTATATATCTTGGTCCCCCCAAACACCTCCTCGCATGGTCTCTTCCTGCTTTCTCATCTTCTTCCGAAACCAATCCCTCATTTAACTCTTGGTGCTCTCTACCCTCGATCGAGGGCTTCCTCATACTTGCTTCTCCAAGCATGGTATATCCTATCACTGAGAGCCTCATGCCCCTACTCCGGATACCGCCCTAAATCTCTTTCCCCAAAATAATGGCTGTTACTGGATGATTATGGGTTTGTCTATCATCTTTTTCCTCTCATGGCTCTTCTATAGGTGCGGTACTAGGCACAACCACTGACCTTACTTTACAAGTATTTCTTCTCCCGATTCCGCGATCCCCATCTACATCGGCTACTCTTTTCCCACTGGCTATCTCTTCTCTCATTCTACTAGGACTCGTCTGTCCCTGCTCTTTTTCTTTCTTTTCCAACTTCTCAATCTTGTCCATCATGGTTTTCATGAAGGCCTGGGCCATCTCTCTTTCCTTTCGTGCACTTTCCATTTCCAACTGCAAGTTTTCTTCTATATTTTTCATCCATTCAGCCTTGAAGTCCCTGAAGCTCTGTGGTTTTTGTCTCATGCCATCGTCTTAGTGTGTTTCCTATCTTTTCGTAATGTATCCCCACAGACGACGCCAACTATTGATGATTATTTTTTATTCCAAGGGTAATTTGGAAAATCAACCCCTCGAACAAACCTCCCTCAGCAGTGAATTTATTTGGTTAGTAGGGAACCAAAGCAAACTTAGCAAGCAGACAGATAAATCGTAAATAAGGATTTACACTTCGGCGGAGAGTGGCTCCAACCTACGTCCATGGGAGAAATAAGATATTATATTATTGCTCGGGCTGAAGAACTATCTGAGCTACAAGTGATGTGGTGAGTTTACAAAGAGTGTATACCATATCAGGTCTTAAACCAGTCCGTTACAAGTCTCTCAAGTGATCAGGAACCAACTAGCTTTCTCTCTATATCACTAGTTTTTAAGCTTTTGGCTCTCTTTTACAAGTCGTGTGATGTGAAAATTACTAACCCTTGAATCTGTGGCTTCAATCCATTTATATAGGCTTCCAAATTTACTATTCCACCACCCATGTCGTCAGCTCATGTCAATATCATCATTGTAGCAACAAATCTCTCCAACTACCCATAATTTGGCCAATTAGAATACTCATTTTTCACTATCATTGCACTGGTCTCTGGCAGCCTATGATGACTCTGCTCTGCCACTTTTCTGCCACTATACCGCCCTATAGCAGCTGACAGAAGCTACTTCCAATGAAAATAGTTTCTATTCCTACAATCATCATTAGTCTTCTAGAAGATCATACTTTCAACTAAGATTTATGTCACATGACCTTAAGTAGAGACTATGATCCCAGCTCCGTCCCTCGGGTCGGCATACCGAGGTGAATGACGCTTGATCAAGATTTATGAGTTCTCAAACTAGGTCGGTGTTGGAGTTAGTGCTTGGAGTGTCAATCTGAATTGTACATTTTATTATTTATTAATAAAATACCTACGTTTTCATTTGATATCTTATTAATGGTATTGTCATTATACGTATTAGATTGATGTATAGATATGCTAAGCATGATATTAACCTTAGAATAGTTTTGTAGTAATATTGGACACTAGCTGGTCCAACATTGATATTTTGAAAAACTTGAATTTTGTTCTATAACATGTGTTGATGTTAAAAATTAATTTTGAGTGATTTTGAAGTGTTTAGGGAGAGTTGGAAGCAATTAGGATAATAGACCCTAAATCTTTCATCTCTCTTTCCAAATAGCTGAAGGATGTGTAATTGAAAACAAATGAAAAAAAAATATTGAGATGGGCGCTACAGTGTGTGCGCACACTGTAGCGTGTAAAGCACGTGTGCCTACAGTATGTACGCATAATGTAGCGCGCACGGTATGCGCTACGCGTGCTGATTTTATTTTCTCTCGTTCTTGAGCTTCTGGACTCCGATTCAGCCTCAATTGTTTCCTATACACGCGTAATGAAATATATAGTATTTTATTAAATTATTTAAAATTATACCCATGCTTGATTTCCACGGGTTAGACCCACTTCCGCTGCGTGGGGCACCGATTCGACCCTAGCGGTTCCACATCCGCCCCAACAAAATGGTAATCAGAGCAAGGCTTAACCACACAAGACATGTTGTATGTTAGACATGTATTTGAATCTATGCCTCTGTATTTTAATTTAATTATGCATAAGACATATTGGATATGTAAAGCATGTTTTAAATTAAAATTTTGACCTAATTAAATTAGCGACTTGATTGTCATAAATCTCCCATGATTAGGTGATTACTTTATTTTAAGTAATAGTATTAGTAATGTTGGAGAATTATTAGAAGGTATGTCTTGTCAATACAGAGATGAATGAGTTCTTACTACTTATATCCAATATCGTCATTAATGTGAGGTTATAAGTGCTCGGAACTTAAGTCACTCTGGTAAAATATTAGATGTAGTGTGATGAGTTAACACAGTCACCCAATATCATCATTAGTGTGAGGGTGTACATACGAAGCTCATTAGTGCACATTGACAAGTATACACCTAGAACACGTCTTAATCCAATATCGTCATTAGTGTGAGGATAAGAAACGGTTCAGGAGCAAACTAGGAGTCACATGAAGTGATTGACCTTGGAGGTCTACCTAATCAATTTAAAAAGGACAATATCGCCATTAGTGTGAGGGTGAAGTAAATGTCATGAGATCCACTTCCTACTATGAAATTTTGATAGTCAAATTTCTATTTCTCCGTTAAGGAAGATTACAGAATTACGTAAAGTAGTGGGAGGGCACTAATAGATTTAAAATTTCATAATAAATTAGTGTTATTATTTTGAAATGAAAAATATTCTGCTATTATTTAAAATGTTGCCATGTAGATGGCTGCCGCCAATCCATTAATGAGACTTTTGGATACCAATAAACTAAAAGGAGCAGAGAACTATTTTGAATGGGAAATGAACATACTGTTGGTGTTCCTAGAACATGCCAAGATCTCTAAGTTGTGATTTGTGTGTGAATAAATCAAAGGGAGTTGCGGAATACTCACATTGACCGGATATAGGCTTTCAAAAATTCCTTTGGATGTAGTAGCTCGGAGCTTGAAGACGAGTTCCAAACTCTCGGATTAGTCTCCCTATCACCTTCCTTTGACTCTTTAAAGTGCTAGCTTTGTAGAATTTTGAAGCAAAATTCCATGGGAGAGAGGAGAAGCTCACGCCCAAGTGAGAGAGAAAGAGGAATAGTAACTTTTTGATTTCCAAAATCTAATACAAAAAAAATTGACTTCAAAGTTTGTATATGTCTCTTTAATTAATTAAAGACAAAGAGTGTTGGAATTCACTTGAGTGTAGAGAAAGCAATCCAAGATTTAATTCTCAGCCACTTACCAAATTCCATCAAGTGTCAAACACTTTGATGTAAGTTGGTGGGTCCCACTTGAAATTCCAAATTTAAATCGGACAATCCAACACGCAACTTTGATCGGGCCCGGGTTCACTTAATTCTGAATTAAGCGAATTTTCCGTTGCGACTTAATTAAATCAAATTTAATTAAATAATAATGCCTAGCAAAATTACTATTTAAAGTCGCTCACGAATTAATTCTAAATTAATTCGTTCGATTGAATTAAAATCCAATTTTAATTCTGCATTGAAATCTAATTTCAATTAATATATCTAATAAATTATTATTGCCCAATTAATTAAATTAAATAGTAAAATCTAATTTCACTATTAAATTTACTTTACCGATTAATTCTAAATTAATCGCGTTCTCTCTTCTCAACGAATTTATTCCCAAATAAATTCTCGACGCAATTAATCCCAGATTAATTCTTTCTCTTTTAATTAATCCCAGATTAATTATTGCCGTAATTAATCCCAGATTAATTTTCTCTCTCATAATTAATTCCTAGATTAATTATCTGTTCAAGTCAAACATCATCGATGAATCTTTGGGAGGCGACCCAAGAGATCCCTGGATATATTGTCAGTAAATACGGTTATCGGACTATCTGAATACGTGCGTACCGGTACCACATTTCTACCGATTTATAAAACATGGTTGGCTTCTAGCAAAGCACCGTGCCTACCAAATTCTCCAGAAATATATTCAACATGGAATATACATAATCTATATCAGGCGTAGTATACGTAGTATCGCGTATTACGATCCAGTATCGGATGTCATATGCTAGGCCTGGGGCTGGAATTGTGTCTGCCCCGTACGAAGCATATATCAGATTAACAGCAACTAGTCTCTTTAATCGGATAATCATGACCTTGTCATATTATCCCGATAGCTGCAGCAATTAAGAGAGTACCAGTTATGTATCCCTGCGTGATCATCATCTCCATATTACTGAAGTGATACTTCCATCTTGACATCACACCCAATACACTACGATTCTCACTATACCCAAAAGAGGCGTACACAGAACCTGTTAAAGCCCCGGACGACCAAAACCAAAGTATACTAATTGTCGCAAGTATTAGCGATGCAAGTCTCAGGTTAAGACCAAATACACATACGCTGATTCGGAATCCCATAGACACATAGTAATACTACCAATGGGATTCCGAGGGGTCTATCCAGTATATACTTGGATCGTTGATGAGACCATTAATTCTTTAGCCTATGTTGTAGCCTAGCTCAGCTGCTAACAGAACTACTCCAAATCTAATTAGGATTATATAGATCCAAAGAGCTTCTATTGCAGCCTCAGCTGCAGCAATATTCCGCTTTTGTTGTTTATTCGGCAACAGTATCTTGCTTGGAAGATTTCCAGCTCACTGTTCTGTTATTCAAACTATGTAATACCCTTATTACGACTTATAGTCATTTTTTCGGTTTGGAAACTTGCAACGGTGAACCCAGTCACTTCAAGTTCTCCTTCTCCATAGCTTAAGAAACCATCCTCAGTTCATCTAAGATACTTAAGAATGTTCTTAACATCAATCTAGTGACTATCACTTGGATTGGTCTGATTGTGACCCGATATGCTCAAAGCATATGAGACACCAGGTCGCGTATATATATTTCAATGTACGAGTTCTCAGATAGTACCAACAACTTTTAGATCTATCCCAGTAGATTCTTATTCCTAGAATAAAGGTTGTCTCTCCCAAGTATTTTATGAAGAATTTTCATGAAAGCCAACCTTTCACCGATTGTATTATGGGAATATCATTTCCAGAAATGACATATCATCATTATTTTTAGGACAATCACTGTCAGTGCGCTCCCACTAACCTTCTTATATACACAAGAATCATTTTCGTTTTGAATTAAATCATATACCATTATGATTACATCAAAACGATAGTTCCAAGAACGCAATGCTTGCTTCAATCCATGAATGGATCGAATTAACTTGCAATCCTTGTTTGCTTGTTTTGGTACGACAAAACCATCAGGATGTTGATAAACATCCTCCAATAGGTTTCCGTTTAAGGAAAGTGATTTTGACGTTCAGCTCCCATATTTCATAAATGAAACATGCAGCATTATCAAGCATTATCCAAATGGATTTAATCATGGCAACGGATAAAAGTTTTCGTCATAATTGACACTTTGTTGATGACGATACCTTTTCACTACAAGCCTAGCTTTGTACGTTTGTATGTTGCCATCCATGTTTGTCTTCCTAGAAGACACATATATTACCATTAGGCACAATGCCTTCTGGTACAACAACCAGAGTCCAAACTTGGTTGATATTCATGGAATCCATTTCGGACATCGTGGCACTTTGCCATAATAGGGAGTCGATACCTTGTATCACTTCCTCATACGTAGTCGGTTTGTCTTCCTCAATAAGATTAACATCTTCATGAGGTGAGATCAGAAACCCATACCTCCCAGGTTGTTTTCTGACTCTCTCCGATTTTCGCGGTTCTTGTGTATTTGATGATTGTGGTACAATTTCATCCCTGATGAACTGTTTGTGTTCTATTAAGGAATCGGTGCCTGGAACAGTATTACTCTGATTTTCATCGAGTTTTACTTTCCTCCCACTTACCACTGCATATTGGTATTCCTTTTAGGAAAACCGCATGGAGAGCAACAATTAAATTATTCTCTTGTGAGTTGTATAAGTACTATACTTTGGTTTCCCTAGGATAACCTACAAATTAAGCACTTATCCTATTTGGGTTCTAGTTTGGTATCATCCAAACATATGCCCAGCATTCCCAAATCTTCAGGAATGAGAAAACCCGGTTTCTATCCTGTTCATATCTAATTTGAAGTCTGTCAAACAGATTTTCATGGAACCTTATTCAAAATAAGTATTGCACTGTTTAATGTGTATTCCTTGAAGGAAGATGGTAGCTCAGAGTGACTCATAATTAACCTTATCATGTCCAACAAAATTCGGTTTCTCCGTTTGGACACACCGCTCAATTGAAGTGTTTCGGGAAGAGTCTATATTGAAAGAATACTATACTCTTTCAAGTAATTGAGAAATTTATTGCTTAAGTATTTTCCACTACGGTCTAACCGTGACGGTTTAATACTTTAGCCAGTCTGTCTGTCAACTCTGTGTCGAAATCTTTTGAATTGATCAAAAGTTTATGATTTATGTTTCACAAGAAACATATAACCATAATGCGATGCCACATCCGTAAGGGTTACGAAGTATTCATATCCACCTCTAGCCTTGCTAGACATGGTCCACTTACGTCACTATGAACGATGGCTAACAGATCGGTGGCACTTGTACTTTTACCAAGTAAAATGTGTTTTAGGCACTTTGCCTAAATAAACTAGATTCGTAGACATCATTTGAATTAGAATCAAATCTTTCCTAGTACCCACTCTTCAAAAGTGTGGATATACGAGTCTTGTTTAATGTGTCCCAGACAACAATGCCATAAATAAGTCTCATCTGATTAATTCAGTTTGAGCTATTTGTTTGTCATGTCATACATTTGAGATTCATTTATATTCAAAATATAAATGATGTTATTCACATCTAATGTGTTTATCTCAATATCATATTTATAAAATAAAACACTTAGTGTTCTAGAATATAAAGGTATACCCGCAACGGGTTAAACTTAGATATAGAGATAATGTTTCTAGTCAAACTAGTTACATTATAACAGTTTCTTAATTTAAGTACACATCCGAAGGGTAGTTCCTAAATTTAGGTTTCTACGGTTAAAATAGCGACTGTTGTCCCATTTCTAACTCGCATATCGATCTCAACTGAAGTCAGTATCCTGCTCATCAGCAGATTCTGCACATCAGTACATATTTATGTACCACATCAAGTATCGAAAATCCAATTTTTGAAACTAGTAGTGAAACGTTTATGACAAACATACTTGAAGCCGGAGCCTTGCCCCTCTTCATTCCTTCACATCTGCCTTGTCCATACGGCAGTCACGCTTCCAGTGACTCCGTTCGCCACGGTTTAGGCAGACATCTTGGGATATGTCATTTGTCTTCCTAGAAGACTGTGATGATTTTTCCTTTGCCCTTTTTAGAAGCTCTGGTTCTGCCTCCTTGAGCATAGCCATCAACTCTCTAAGAGTTTACTCTTGGTTCATGATGAATCTGTCCCAGCTTTCGGATATAGACTATAAGATCAAATCTTTGGTAGTCTCGGCCACGTAGGTAATGCCCAACTAACCTAGCTGATCGATGTCAGCAATCATCTACGACACCTAGTGCTCGATAGATGTACCTTCTGACATACACGAGCGGAAGAGCTTCTTTTGCAATTTGTACTTCTAAGATCTAAGAATAGATCTATGAAGATCTTTAATTTCATCATCATGGTACAAAGATCTAATCTTTAATTTTGACGACAAAATTAAAGAGTCATTGCGGTAAGCATAAATGATTGAGCACTAAAGTTATCATCACCATGAGTCATCCAAAACTCATGCTCCACTATTTGCTCAACTCCGGGCTTAGGCCCGAGATGTCATTCTATCAAATAGAATAACTTCTCATTTCCCAAGACTATCCTGAGGTTCTATTCCCAATCTGAAAATTGGAGCTGTTTAAAGACATTTTCACCCAGGATTATGTTCTAAACGCTAATCTTTCAGTTATCTTGATTCTAATAGTCCAACTATCCAATCAATGATTTCGGGTACAATCAAATATAATGATTACTATAGTCTAACTATATAATCAACTATAATTTGATTGGTTAAAATTCAAATATATTGATTACTATAATCCAATTATATAATCAATTATAAATGAAGTAGTTTGAATACAGTCCAACTGTTTTATATAAAACAACAATAAAATATTAGTCCAACTAATATATATTTAAATTAATGACGAAAAATGAAATGAGCGCATATTGGCAAGTATCTAAAGGAAATTGCAAATTTAATACTTGCCTCCCATTATTTTTCGGCGAGCCTCTAACCCTCTGTGGAGTACTCGGGAAACCTAGTTTCCTAGTGGGCTAGGATCCCGTTAAATAACACACAACCTTGACTTTGGCCAACAAGCTGTATGATATTTAACTAGGTAGATCTCTAAGATCAATTGGATCTCATCCAATTCCTAGATCCAGTAGGTGGACATCCAAGTCCGAAACATATATCTAATATATGCCAATATATCCGATATATTCCCTAACATTTTTCCTCTGAATCAACTAAGCCTTGGCTTTGGCACAACAAGCTTAATGATTCCAGTTAAGCGGGACCCATTGACCTTGGAAAGCTTCGTAATCGATGTCGATGGACAAGAAGTGATATTGACTTTGGCCAAAAAATCACAACTTGGACAAGACATGCGATATGGAACAAGCCTTCATGATTCGAACACATCCGCGATGGACAAAGGTCTTGAATTTGGCCAACAAACCAGTGCCAATCTTGGATCTTGAGAATGAATCATTCAATGGAAGGAAAACGTTTAATATTTGTTGAGGGTTTTTCGTGTAATTAGCAACCAATTAATTATCTTTGATTAGGTCTCATCATACACCCTTAAACATGCATTCTAAAAGCATAATAAGGCGCGATAAATAAATTAATAATGATATGCGAATGGATATATAAAATATTTTGTTCCTAGAACAAATCTCTCTCTTTCCTCTCTCCCACTAGCACAAATCTTACTTCTACCCAATTACATAACACTTCTAAAGAAACCTCATTTACATTAAGGGGAATAGGTGAGAAGAGAAATACAATGAGAAAAGAGGTAATAGGCTGGACACGCAGTTCCAATTTAATAAATTCTATATTTATTACAACAATTTCCAAAATTGCCCTCACCCATCTAATATCCATCCGATATACATTATTCATACATACATCCAAGTATTCACACATAGCATGTTATCAATCAATATAATCCAATTAATTAATATTTGATTAATGACCATCCAATGTTCAAACAACGATTTGATATGCGCGAGTCCAACTAGTTTTAAGAATAAGTACTCAAAGTAAATATTCTTGAACTATATCGAACTACAATTTTAAATCCAATTTAAATTATATTCAATACTAATTCATATTTAATTCCAAATTAAATAATTACACTTTTAATAGTGCCTTTTAGACTTGGATTCCAAATCCAATCTTTATGGGTCTCAAATGCCCAATTAGTATCCAATACTATTCAATTAAAGTCCAATGGGCTTTCAATTAATTCAATAAGGCATGGACTTTGGCAACCAAAGCCCAATTAGGAATCACCCTATGCCAAAAAATCAATTTAAGCTCATTAGGCCCAATTAAATTATTTAAAGGCCCAATTGCCATATTTGGACTTTATGGAAATGGTTTTAGGCCCAATTGGATTCAACCAATTACCATAAACCAAACTTGGCCCAACCAAGCTCATTAAGCCCAAATACAAAAATTAAATTAATTCATTATTCTAAATTACAAATTAATTCAATTCAAGTGAAATTAAGAATTAATCAATTAATCTAATATTTCCAAAATACTAATTAATTCAATTAATCATACTTAACATTTTAATTTATGTCCAACAAAAATTAAAGCAAAATCAATCTATTATAACATGCTTCATGCTCACGGTTTTGGCAATAAAATTGACATCCAATTTGATTTCAATCTAATTAAATCAACATCTAAGATTCAATTCATGCCAACAACACATCCACTATGTCAAATTTCCAAAAATTCCCATGAGCTTCTAGAGTTCATATTCTCGGCCAAAGGGTAATTTTTGGGGAAAATTAATCCTATCAATTTTTCACAAAATTGAAGATGCACAAATCCAATTCAACATCATTCAAACACAACCCAATAACGAATTTAGGAAAATCAAGTTCTAAACACAAAAATCCCAATTATGTCCAAAAACCCTAAAATTCAAATCAAACTTAGATGGCTCTGATACCATTGTTGGTGTTCCTAGAACATGCCAAGATCTCTAAGTTGGGATTTGTGTGTGAATAAATCAAAGGGAGTAGCGGAATACTCACATTGACCGGATATAGGCTTTCAAAAATTCCTTTGGATGTAGTAGCTCGGAGCTTGAAGACGAGTTCCAAACTCTCGGATTAGTCTCCCTATCACCTTCCTTTGACTCTTTAAAGTGCTAGCTTTGTAGAATTTTGAATGAAAATTCCATGGGAGAGAGGAGAAGCTCACGCCCAAGTGAGAGAGAAAGAGGAATATTAACTTTTTGATTTCCAAAATCTAATACAAAAAAAAATTGACTTCAAAGTTTGTATATGTCTCTTTAATTAATTAAAGACAAAGAGTGTTGGAATTCACTTGTGTGTAGAGAAAGCAATCCAAGATTTAATTCTCAACCATTTACCAAATTCCATCAAGTGTCAAACATTTTGATGTAAGTTGGTGGGTCCCACTTGAAATTCCAAATTTAAATCGGACAATCCAACACGCAACTTTGCTCGGGCCCGAGTTCGCTTAATTCAGAATTAAGCGAATTTTCCGTTGCGACTTAATTAAATCAAATTTAATTAAATAATAATGCCTAGCAAAATTACTATTTAAAGTCGCTCACGAATTAATTCTAAATTAATTCGTTCGCTTGAATTAAAATCCAATTTTAATTCCGCATTGAAATCTAATTTCAATTAATATATCTAATGAATGATTATTGCCCAATTAATTAAATTAAATAGTAAAATCTAATTTCACTATTAAATTTACTTTACCGATTAATTCTAAATTAATCGTGTTCTCTCTTCTCGACGAATTTATTCCCAAATAAATTCTCGACGCAATTAATCCCAGATTAATTCTTTCTCTTTTAATTAATCCCAAATTAATTATTGCCGTAATTAATCCCAGATTAATTATTACCGTAATTAATCCAGATTAATTTTCTCTCTCATAATTAATTCCTTGATTAATTATCTGTTCGAGTCAAACATCATCGGTGAATCTTTGGGAGGCGACCCAAGAGATCCCTGGATATATTGGCAGTAAATACGGTTATCGAACTATCTGAATACATGCGTACCCGGTACCACGTTTCTACCAATTTACAAAACATGGTTGGCTTCTAGCAAAGCACCGTGCCTACCCAATTCTCCAGAAATATATTCAACATGGAATATACAAAATCTATATCAGGCGTAGTATACGTTGTATCGCGTATTACGATCCAGTATCGGATGTCATATGCTAGGCCTGGGGCTGGAATTGTGTATGCCCCGTACGAAGCATATATCAGATTAACAGCAACTAGTCTCTTTAATCGGATAATCATGACCTTGTCATATTATCCTGATAGCTGCAGCAATTAAGAGAGTACCAGTTCTGTATCCCTGCGTGATCATCATCTCCATATTACTGAAGTGATACTTCCATCTTGACATCACACCCAATACACTACGATTCTCACTATACCCAGAAGAGGCGTACACAGAACCTGTTAAAGCCCCGGACGACCAAAACCAAAGTATATTGATTGTCGCAAGTATTAGCGATGCAAGTCTCAGGTTAAGACCAAATACACCTACCCTGATTCGGACTCCCATAGACACATAGTAATACTACCAATGGGATTCCGATGGGTCTATCCAGAGCGAAGCTGTTTCTGTACCATCGGTAAACACAACCTCCTATTACACTTGCATAGTATCCAATACTTAAATATATGAGATTTATGTCGTTATGCTCCCACAACGCGCACAAGTGCAATACTAGTCTATTCTGCATTATCGATGTTAAATCTCGATAATACTACGACTAGAGATATTTTAATGATTAAACCTTAGTGGATTAATACTGTCTCATATCTTATTAATCCGGAACTAATCATTTGGACTTTTATCATTTATGTATCTTGGTAATCCAATTACAAATGATAAAAGAGCAATTTCCTTTGTCACATAGTTAATTTGTACAACAACACCATGTTTTGTACAAATAGTGATGTTATGGGTCATAATTGTCCAACAATATAATTGTCCAACAATACATACGTCTTGTCTTGGAGTTTGAAAAGTTGACTTATGTCACTGTCAATACACTGCCTATTGAAATCGATCCTGACTCCACTCCAGAAGAGCGAGAAACTTTTAATAGATGGAAGGATTATAACCTTAAGGTGAAGTCCTACATTTTGAGATCAATGGTTCCAGATTTGTTGAGATAGTACATTAAAGTACCAGATGCTTGGACCATCATGCGAACACTCAAGGAGTTGTTCGAGGAAAATCAAGAGATCGAACTTTATCGAAGGTATAAGGAATTGTTTCGTGCTGAACTCAAGGATGGAGGAGCTGTCAGCATTCATATTTTGAACATGATCGACCAGATTCGATACCTGGAGTGACAAGGCATTGTGATTGATGAACGGCTGGGCCGTAATTTGATTATGTCTTCTTTGTTTGGATCTTATATTGACTTTGTATTAAACTTCCATATGCATTGGATACAAGCTAGTTATGAAGAACTTCATAACATGTTACGAACAGTGAAACAGGACTTGAAGAAAGGCAACCTCACATTGTACCTCCATGGTGGAGGTGGCTCTTCAAGGACTTCTGAGAAGTCAAAAAAAATAAAGATGGGGAAGAAGAAGATATCAAAGAAGAACTCCAAAAAACGCAAAGGTACAAAACCGCAAATAGCTCGTGATCAATGTCTACATTGCAAGAAGTCTGGACACTGGAAGAAGGACTGTCCAAAGCTGATAGGAAAAGCAGGACCCTCAGGTACGCTTTGTATTTTTCCAATTATTGACATCTTATTAGCCTCAGATGTAAATAGTGGATGGGTGTTAGACAATAACAGTCTTACTCATATTTGCAACTCTCTGCAGGTAATGAGGGTAAAAAGAAGGCTGAATAAAAGGGAGATCCAGCTTAGAGTTGTTAATGGCGAGACATTGGATGTTAAAGCCATAGGAACGGTTGTTTTAGATCTCTCAAATGGATGTAAATTAGATTTGCATGACTGTTATTATGTTCCCTCACTTATCAGACAAATAATATCACTGCCAATATTAGATAAAGAGAGATATAAAATAAACATTAAGGATGAAACTGTATGTTTATATGATAAGGAAAATTTATTGACATGTGAATGTTCTTTGTCTAACGATCACTATATTTTGGAAACATGTAGAGATGTCTTTAATGTAGAGGAAAATACAAGTAGGAAATCTAAATTAAATAATACTGAATTATGGCATATGAGATTGGACCACATAGGTGTTAGACGTCTATCCAAATTGTTAAAGGATATTTTGATTGAAAATATTACCTTAGATCTTTATCTGATTTTTGAGTCATGTATCTAAGGAAAGATGACAAAGGCCCCATTTCTTAGTGTTGGACATCGTGCTGGAGATTTATTGGAACTAATACACAGCGATGTGTATGGTCCATTAAATCATGTTGTTCATGATGGTTCAACATACTTCGTGACTTTCATGGATGATAAGTCTAGATATGGATATGTATATTTGATGAAACATAAGTCAGAAACATTTGACCAGTTCAAAATATTTCGAAATGAAGTAGAAAGACAAACCAGTAAATTCATTAAATATTTTAGATCAGATCGAGGCGGTGAATACATGAGTGAAGAATTCAGAAATTATTTAAGGGAAAATGGAGTTCTGGCCCAATATATCCCACTAGGATCACCTCAACAAAATGGTGTGTCTGAGCGTAGAAATCGTACTTTTTTGGATATGATGCGATCAATGATGAGCTATACAGATCTTCATTATTACCTTTGGGGTTACGCATTACTGACTGCTGCCCATATACTTAATAGGGTTCCATCAAAAGTTGTTTCTATAACCCTCTATCAGATATGGTTCGATAGAAATCCAAGTCTTAGACATTTAAAGATTTGGGGTTGTCTTGCATACGTTAGAGTTGTGCAGCGGGATAAGCTAGCACCTAGGGGGTATAAATGTAGGTTCGTTGGATATCCTGATAATTCCATGGGATATCAATTCTATGATTTCGAGCAACGAAATGTATTTGTTGTTCGTTTTGCCACTTTTCTTGAAAAGCAATTATTGAGAGAAAGTGGGAATTGTAGATAGATTGAACTTGATGAGTTTTATCCTAACATTAAGGAACCTGAGATGGAACCAGAGATCCAATTAGGTGAAGGATCTACAACACAAGTTCTACGTAAGTCGAATAGAATATCAAGGCCCCCTAAGAGATTATTTTTAATATCTAATGTGAGCCTTAATGTTCTCATTTTGGAGGAAACAGATCAGACTACGTATAAAGAAATGATATTGGATATCGATTCGGGAAAATGGCAGGAAGCCATGAAATTTGAAATGGATTCAATGCATGACAATCAAGTCTGGGACATAGTTGAACTTCTTGAAGGAGTTAAACCTATTGGTTGTAAATGGGTTTACAAAAGGAAGCAAGGGCCCGATGGAAAGGTGGAAATCTTTAAGTCCCGACTGGTAACCAAAAGGTTACACTCAACGTCCTGGGATTGACTATGAGGAACTTTTTCACCAGTAGCCATGCTAAATTCCATTAGGATTTTTTTAGCCATTGTTGCATATCACGACTATGAGATATGACAGATGGATGTGAAAACTGCTTTCCTAAATGGATTCCTTGAAGAGGATATCTATATGGAACAACCAGAGGGTTTCGTATCCAGTGAGACTTCAAACTGATTTGTAAGCTCCAAAAGTCTATTTGTGGACTTAAACGGGCATCCTGAAGCTGGAATCGTCGTTTTGATGAGGTAATTAAATTATCCAGATTCATCAAGAATAAGGAGAACTATGTGTTTATAAGAAAGTGAGTGGGAGCATGATAGTTTCCTAGTCTTGTATGTTGATGACATCCTTATCATAGGAAATGATATAGGATTGATGCAAAATGTGAAAGCCTACCTTTGCAAGAACTTATCCATGAAAGATACTGGTGAAGCTTTCAATATACTGGGTATAAGGCTCTACAGGGATAAAGTTAGAAAGCTTATAGGGTTATCGCAATCGATGTACATAGATAAGATGTTAGAAAGGTATGGTTTTACCAACTGAATACAGCAAATGTACCTTTCTGATACGGTATACATCTTTCAAAGAAAATGGCACCTCAGATTGAGGAAGAGAGAGTTAGAATTTCTAACTTGCCATATGCTTCTTGTATTGGAAGCATAATGTATGCTATGCTATGTACAAGACCTGACATCAGTTTTGGCGTCAGTGTGACCAGCCGATATCAATCTGATCCAGGTAATGATCATTGGACAGCCGTGAAATATATCCTAAAATATCTTAAGGGTACTAGGGATAAGTTTCTGATATATGGAGAAGATGAGCTACAAGTTAAGGGTTATACAAACTCCGACTTCCAGGGAGATCCAGATGATAGAAAATCTACATCAGGTTACATATTTACCCTTAACGATGGTGCGGTTAGTTGGCAATGTTCAAAGCAAGGCTCAACAACTGATTCTACCATTGAGACAGAATTTATAGCGGCTTCAGAAGCTACTAAAGAAGCTCTATGGATTAGAAATTTTATCATAGAACTTGGCGTTCTACCTAGTATTACGGATTCGATCCTATTGTATTATGATAATAGCGGAGCCATTGCCCAGGCAATGGAGCCGAGAGCGCATTCCAAGTCTAAACACGTGGAAAGGAAATATCGCGTAATTAGAGAGATAATTGAATGAAAAGACATAGTGGTCTTGAAGGTTCAAGGACTAGACAATATAGCAGACCCGCTTACAAAGGCCTTACCTCCTAAGTTATAACAAAGGCCTTCCATCTCTATTTCGTCGCTAACTTTCTAGTAGCGACGGATTAGCGACATATATTTTCATCTCTATTTCACAGTTTTCTTGTAGTTTTATTCGATAAATATGTGGAGGGCATGAGACTGTGGTACCATCCAGATTGGCACTAAGCAAGTGGAAGTTTGTTGGAGTTAGTGCTTGGAGTGCCAATCTGAATTCTACATTTTATTATTTATTAATAAAATAACTACGTTTTCATTTCATACCTTATTAATGGTATTGTCATTATGCGTATTAGATTGATGTATAGATATGCTAAGTATGACATCGCCTTAGAATATTCTTGTAGTAATACTAGACACTAGGTGGTCCAACATTGGGATAAGTATTACTATTATAAACTATTCTTAAAGTAAATATTCATAGTTGTTGGTTTTGGAGTACGGTCAAATTTCTATAACTTAGAAGACTAGCACATGTTGTATATTGGAATTGGAGTTCCAATGGTTTAACCCAATGTACCATGAGCTTTGGAAGCTCGTATAGACATGTGGGTATTGGTTGGATCGTATACTGAATGACTCATATGTGATTTCTAATAGTTGTAAGTACACACCATCGTCAATAGGAATCTCCTTGAGTCGAGTAGCATATGTAATCCCTTGACTATATGATAACATTGATTTTATATGAGATCATCCACAATTTGATGCCATGTATGTCAGAAACCTTTCATGGTATGGCCTCTAGATGTTCGTTGGGTGTGAACCGATGCACTCATCAAGTGCGAAGCAAAATAGGATCTGTCAACCCATATGTGTACCATAAGGTGTTTAGGTATCCATGTGAGTAAAGTCATGATTCTTAAATCTTTGGCCAAAGTCGATCACCTAGGGTGGATCGCATTGTTGGACATAATGACCCATAGCGTCACTATTTGCACAGATCATTGTGTTGTTGTAGCAAATTAACTATGTGACAAGGAAATTGCACTCTCATCATTTGTGATTAGATCACCATAGATATATAAATGAAGAGAGGTCCCTATGATTAGTTCCTGGACTGAGAATGATATGAGACAATATCAGTCCCCGAAGGATTAATCATTAAATATCCCTAGCCGGAGTATTATCGAGACTGGACATCGATAATGCGGGATAGGCTAGTATTGCACTTGTGTGCGTTGTGAGGGCACAACGGCATAGTTCTCATATATATAAGTGTTGGATACTTATGCAAGTGCGATAGGAGGTCGTGTTTCACCGATGGTATGGGAAACAGCTTCGCTCTGGATAGACCCTTCGGAATCCCATTGGTATTATGACTATGTGTATATGGGAGGCCGAAATCAAGGTAGGTGTGTATAGTCTTAACCTGAGACTTACATCGCTAATACTTACGATAATCGATAGACTTTGGTCTTGGTGGTACAGGCTTTAACCGGTTCTGCGTACACCGCTTCTGGGTTTATCAGAGAGTCGTAGTGTATTGGAGGTGATGTCAAGACGGAAGTATCACTTCAGTCATATGGAGATGATGTCACACAGGATACGGTACTAGTGCTCTTGAGTGCTGCGCGGCCATCGGGATATTGTGACCAGGTCATGAATATCCGATTATAGAGACTATGTTACCAGACATCCGACATGTGCTTCGTACGGGGCAGACACTTATCCAGCCCCAGGCCTAGCACGTGACTATCTGATACTGCACCGATACGCACAATACAATCGTATACTACGCTTGATACAGGTCTTAATATTCTTAAATGGATATGTCCGGAGAATTGGGAAGACTTGGTGCTTTGTTAGGAGTCGACCTTGTCTCGTAAATCGGTAAAACGTAGTACTTGGTACGTACGTGATTCGGATACTCCGACGACCGTATTTACTGCCAACTTATCCGGGGATCTCATGGGTCGCTTCCCGATAATCCACCGATGACGCACAACTCGCACTCTTGAATAATCTAGGATTATATAGAAGAGAGAGAAAATTAATCTAGGATTAATTACGGAGATATTTTATTTAGGATAAAATATCGTCTAGAGAGAGATAACGATTAATTGGAATTAATCAATGAATTAATATATTCGATATATTAAACGAAATTAGATTTCGACGCGGAATTAAAATTAGATTTTAATTCGGGCGAACGAATTAATTTAGAATTAATTCGTTAGCGACGTGAATAGTGAATTCGCTAGGTGTAATCATTTAATTACGACGCGACGGAAAAATCGTTAATTTAGAATTAGCGAACCCGAGCCTGAGTGTGATTGCGAGCGCATTCGTATTTCGAATTCGAGTGCGGCATCGCAAGTCGCATCAAGCGTCAAATCATTCGTCACATCAAGCGTCAAATCAAATGTCACTTTGAGTGATATGATTGATTGATGTGATTGATTGATTGAAAGACATGTCACTTTATTAAAGTTGATATGACTTAAAGTTGATGTGAATAGTGAAAGCTAGTGGAGGGAAAACTTTTGGTTTTTGGCTCCAAAATTCATTTAATTTATTAGATGAAATTAAATGGAAATTGATTATTATTTTGGAAAATATATAATCAAAAAGGCTTTACACTTTTTGAAAAATGTCAACACATTTCTATCTCTCCATTTCTTTCTCTTCTCTCACGCCCAAAGTGAGAAATACTCACTGGTTTTGGAAGCATTTTGGCGTGAACAAACGGAAGCAAGAGTTGCGTTTTCATGGTGATAACCGCAAGTGCTAGCACACTACGAGTCTTGCGAAGGTGGTAGGGAGGTTCGCCCATGAGCCGGGATCCGTCGGACGAGGCTTGGAGCTCCGTTTTCTCAACTCAAATTTCTGTTTTGCAAGGCAGTGGACTGCTGCAGTTCACGCATGAGGCAGTGAGCATTTTGGGCTTCATTCGTCTCCAAATCGACTCAACCGATCGATGTGAGTATTCCGCTATCTCTGTTGGTGTATTCACGCATTATTTTCATTGCTTGTTTGATCTTGAGACCTAGATTAATACCAACACGCATCAGTTATGAAGAATCGTTGACATGTCGACATGAGATGTGCGCCTCGGAAACTTCATCACCCTATCCTAGCGTACATCTTCGAGGCCATTAAGAAAAATAGGGGAATTTGGTCGAATAGGCGTAGATTCTTCCAAGTTAGACATAACAAAATCTGAAAATAAGTTTTGTTAATTAGGTTACCCATAATATATCTCTTTCAATAAATTTTGTTAAAAACCTACTGGTAACAATGCCTAATCTGTTAATAAGAAGTCGGAACTGAGACTGACTGAGTGACCGAACATTGTAAAGAAAAAGAAAATCTCATCAACCTATAAAAATCTCATCAACCATAAAAATTTATGACATAAATTTATTAATCTGTTAATAGACACACACCAATTTGTCACGGATTCCTCACTTCACTCATCTTCACAGTTATGTCAAATCTCATCAACCATAAAAATTTCTTTAACACGAAACAAAAATCAACCAACCACAAAAAATTCTTTAATGCAAAGCAAAATAGAAATCAACAAATTATCAACTAAACCGAGAGCAGTGATTAATGGACCACCTGGATTCAAAATTTCGAGGAGGCTAGTGAGTGATGAGAGACCGATCCAGTGTTAAGTGGGTGACTGGCTTTCGGTGAGACGGTGACGAGCGATGAGAGAGATAGAAAGTGATGAAGGTTGAAGAAGATCGAAAGTGACTGAACTAAAAGTGACGAACGTGGCTGTGGGTTATGGTTCTTGATTCTTCGACTTCAATTTTGATATTTCATTTAAGTAAAAACTGAAATTGTGAAAGACAAAGAGTGAGTGGCAACTGGCGATATATATATATATATATATATATTATTATTATATAAATTATTTTTTTAAGCTCCGGTCGGGCTGGCCTCGGGCTTATTGTATTGAGCTCGGTCCGGAATTCTTTGATCCCAGACAGGGCTTTTTTTCCATGCCTAACTTTAATCATCCGGGGGATAGTAGCCCTCTCGAATGTCTTCATCACCTAACGTCACCTAAATATAAAAGGATATCGGTTATGTCTCTATCTAACATATCCTCCATATGATCTAATCTACCATGAGGATTCCTACACTCTACTATCTGATCTGACTCAGTTTGTGAACTGGAAGATGTTCAGACATGTTATATGAAAACCCAAAATTGCATAGTAAAATATAGTCCATCAAAGGCATCAAATAAAATAAAAACAGAGAAAAATGGTTACATTATATCAGAAAATTAGTAAAAAAATAAAAATAAATCCTATGTTATGCCCTAAAGCCAAAAAAAAAATAGAAGTTCTAAATGTAAGCACTAGTAATCATATGATAAATATAATGAAAGTACACAAGCAATGTAGGGATGTGTGAACTTATGAGGATTACAAATGAAATCAAGTTTGAAAAGTGAAGATGTAGACGTTAATGGTAAGCCCAAGGATTTGCACAAGGCTTTTTTGAAATTTTAAAAAATTCTAGCAAAGACGAAAGTGATGTACAATGAAGGGCCACATGTTTAAATTTATTTCCAGAGACAATCTTGACCATTAAGTGTGGGTGTCAGTACAATTGATGATTGACGCGTGGTAAGGATAAATTGCTAATTTGTCATCATTAAAAGGTGAGATAATAGTGATTTGATAGATATGAAACACATTAAATACGGATGAGATAAGTGAAAACCTTAGACCCATTTCCAAATTCCAAAGAGAGAAAAGAAAGGGCCAAAAATGAAAGGTCATTGCTGACATACCCTGGGTATCAAATATCCAGAGGACGTTAGCAGAATTAAAAGAAAAAATAGAATAGCTGGTTATAATAATCGGTTGCAACTAGTTATTTTAAAAAATATATATATAAATTATTTTTTATTAAATAAATTATAAAATATTGAAAAAAATAAAATAATATAAAAAATTTATTGCATGTTTTTGTTAAAAATTTCAAGTCTAATGATTGTAGGTTGCATGTTCATTCTTAAAGTTTTCATATTAGAAATGTTACATATTTATATTGTGAAAATTACAAGTCTAAAGGTAGAAATTGCATATTCAATGGTCATAGTTACATGTGCGGTTTTCGAGACAGATGCAATTGCGTGTTATTGCTAAAATTTTCAAGTCGAATGGTTTCATGTTGAATGTTCATTGTTAACAGTTTCATATTAGAAATATTACATATTTATTGGTGAATGTTGCAAGTATAATAGTAGAAGTTGCATATTCAAATGTCATAGTTACATTTACGGTTTTCGAGGCAGATGCAATTGTATATTATTGCTAAAATTTCAAGTCCAATGGTTTCATGTTGCATGTTTATTGTTAAAGGTTTCATATTAGAAATATTACATATTTATTGGTGAAAGTTGCAAGTCTAATGGTAGAAGTTGCAAGTCTAATGGTAAAAGTTGCATATTCAATGGTCATAGTTATATGTGCGGTTTTCGAGGCAGATGCAGTTGCATGTTATTGCTAAAATTTTAAGTCCAATGGTTTCATGTTGCATGTTCATTGTTAAAGGTTTCATATTAGAAATATTACATATTTATTGGTGAAAGTTGCAAGTCTAATGGTAGAAGTTGCATATTCAATGATCATAGTTATATGTGCGGCTTTCGAGGCAGATGCAATTGCATGTTATTGCTAAAATTTCAAATCCAATGGTTTCATGTTGCATGTTTATTATTAAAGGTTTCATATTAGAAATATTACATATTTATTGGTGAAAGTTACAAGTCTAATGGTAGAAGTTGCATATTTAATGATCATAGTTACATGTGCGGTTTTCGAGGCAGATGCAATTGCATGTTTTTGCTAAAATTTCAAGTCCAATGGTTTCATGTTGCATGTTCATTATTAAAGGTTTCATATTAGAAATATTACATATTTATTGGTGAAAGTTGCAAGTCTAATGGTAGAAGTTCTATATTCAATGGTCATACTTACATGTGCGGTTTTCGAGGTAGATGCAATTGCATGTTATTGCTAAAATTTCAAGTCCAATGGTTTCATGTTACATTGTCATTGTTAAAGGTTTCATATTAGAAATATTACATATTTATTGGTGAAAGTTGCAAGTCTAATAGTAGAAGTTGGATTGGTTTTCGAGGCAGATGCAAGTGAATGTTATTGCTAAAATTTCAAGTCCAATGGTTTCTTGTTGCATGTTTATTGTTAATGGTTGTATAATAAATGGTGTTTGTTGCATGTTTCATGGTCATTATTTAATTTCTTTTATTTGAAGCATAAAAATTTATTGCATGTTTTATGGTTGAAAGTTGCATCTTAATGGTCAAATTGCATATCGATGGTATCAAGTTGTATGTATTGGTTATATCTAACTATTAAAAATGATTCAATATCATGTTTAATACTTCGATTTTGATCTTGATTTCGCGTTTAATGTTTATAAGTGAATACAAAAAGATGAAACATCACAAATAATGAGCACAAATTATTAATCTTAATATCTACTTATAATTTACGTTAATTACATATGTTAATGAGTATGTATATGAGTTTTATACTTATTGTTTTTTCTTACAATTTTTATTCATTACGGGGCATTGAATGAGCTTGAAGATAGATTTCTTAATGTTGATATTTACTTAGAATTAGGTATGGAAATGGTCGGATATCCGACCATTTTGGACGAAACCGAAACCAATTACAATATCTCAATCCGAAAAAATTTAATAGTTGGTATCCATATCATAAACCGATCAAAAATTCGGATATCCGTAACCGACTGAAATAACCGAAAAATTATTTCATTCAAAAAAGAATTTCAAAAATTTTGAAAAATTAATCAAATTTTTACTTATTTATTTATCTAAATATTAAATTTGGTTATAATGAATAGTATATCGGATATTCACTAAATTTAATGAGCATGAAGGAGAATTTTTTATTTTTTTAATGAATTTTTATTTAATATAAAAGCTAATAAGTATGAAAATGAATTTTTATTAATTACATAAGATGAGCATTTTTGCAATTGCATATTTGTTGCCTTGTATTTTTTTATTTTACTTAATATAATTATCATTTACTCCTACATTATGTAAAGTCTGTCAATTCATTGATTTTAAATCTGACTAGGTGGGAGGTTTTCATAATGTTGGGTTCGTGGGTAAAGATATGCAGAATAAACTCGATGCTAGTCGACGTGCAGATTTTTCAAAGACTGATTCTGAAGCCGCAATTGCTTATTTGTCTGCAAAGGCCGATTCTGATCTTGGTGTGTATTTCGAATATACATTGAATGAGGATAATCTATTACGTAATTTGTTCTGAACTGACACTGTTGCACGACATTATTACAAATGTTTTGGCATTTGATGCGACATACAAGAAAAATGCATACAACCTACCTTTAGTTGTGTTCTATTGGGGAATTAGTGTCATTAAAAGAAATCAACATGCATCATAACAAATCAAAACCAGAAAAACAAATATCAAATCAATTTATGCCAACATTGCACATAAATCCTTGACCACTTAGGCTCTTATCGCCTTTTTGATAGAATATCCTTTAAACACTTCCTCAATAGAATCTCTTAGGAATTCAAACTTAGTATTACACTTTCAATTTCATAATACAATGTGTATATGTGTATAAATCAATCGAGCTTGGACGGAATTACTTGTGTAAGATTACACTTTTAATTCTCAACCAAATATGCAACACACAATTAAATTTCAACTTTATCACTATGTGCATGCTTGTGATAATTGAACACTCTAATATTAACTTAAATCTATACTACCAAGATTATTGTAATACAATATATGATTTTACTAAGTTAATATTATGATAAATTAAGTTAATCTAAGTCTATTTCAATTTAGAAATGATTCCAGGATCAGTTCGTTAGTGTCGCGTTCGTATCTTCGTTCGAACGAAACTAACCAGTGAGTTCACGTTCGTGTCACGTTTTTAAACGCATTCGAACGAAGTGTTCCAGAGAGTTTACGTTTATGTAGCATTCGAGAACGCGTTCGAACGGAATGTTTCAGAGAGTTTACATTCGAGTAGCGTCCGAAAACACGTTCGAACGAAATATTCCAGAGGATTTACGTTCGTGTTGCGTTTGAAAACACATTCGAACGTTCGAAGGCAGAAGGTTTGCGTTCGAGTTGCGTTTGAATACGCGTTCGAACATTTTTACGCAAATTCAAAATTTTACCTACAAGTTCGTCAGGCGTTCGAACGCCCTTGCATATTTTTCATGCACATACTATATTTTTCCTGAAAAAGGCTTTCAATACATGCAAGTTCTCATCTAACTACACTAAAGTTAATAAGTTCTTAAGTTTGTTGGGGAATTAGTGTCATTAAACGAAATCAACATGCACCATAACAAATCAAAACCAGAAAAATAAACATCAAACCAATCTATGCCAACATTGCACATAAACCCTAAAACTTAGTGAATTATGAAAAACCTGGAAAATGACAAAATTATGTGGTCCAAGTCGAGTTGCCTCTGTCCTTAAGAACTTATTAGCCCTGTCTCGGTGCTCTACGGATTTTGTGGCTAATGTCCTCCTAGGATAACTTGGATTCCTCTTGTTCAAGGGGCACTCCTTAACAAGATCTTGAACTGGGACAATGGTGGAATCTCTCTCTGACTCTAAAACAACAAATATAGTGACTCAAGACTTCTGATTTCTGGATGTTTAAGAAAGAACATAAGGCTCCCTTTATATAGACATGAAAGGGTGACATGGATGACACCATTTGGTTTGGGGTGTAACCCTCCCAAGGGTTATACCCCTCCCTTAAACCCTTTGGCTAATGTCCTCCCTTTATTAGGTGTGTTCTTTCAATTAGAGGACATATCCCTACATGTTAGTGCCTTTCCCAAGGCCACTACTCAAGGGACATGATCCTCCTTGCATCCATAATATACATATTTAGAGTATTTACTACATTTTCGTTGGGGTTAATCACCATCGAAGAACAACTATTTCGATTTTGCTTTACTCAGTGATGAAACAGTTCAGTCATATATTTGGCTGCTCCAGACATTTCTTATTGCAATGCATAATAAACAACCTATGTCAGTCATAACTGATGGTGACAAGGCAATGTCAAAGGCAATTAAAACAGTGCTGGGAGGCTTTTCACATCGTTTGTGAGCTATAGAACATTTACTCAAACACCGAGCTGAAACCTCAGACCTCTATACAACATAAGATATCTAGTATTATAACAAACAAGTCAACATATCAGTAATTTATAAGAATTACTAGATTGTTACAAGTTCAGATTTTATTAACTTGTTATTATCTTTTATACTTAACACATGTCAAACTTTCATATACACTTATCTACAATTGCGCTATTTTAATAGCTAGCATACAAAGCAAAACATGAATACCATAGAGTATATCATTTGATATCAAACACACTTCAATCAAATGAAACATGAAGTCATACACATATACTTTTATCATAATTATCTATCTTTGAAATATCATCAAATCGACAATCCAAACAAAATGTCTAAGAAAACTGTCTTTTCATAAATCTCTTTTTCTTTTCTGAAAACACATCTCTTTTTGTAAAAGTTTTCAGAAAACTCTTTTCTGTCTATAAAACATTGAGCTTTTCTGTAAATACTCATAATCAATGCAATAACTCTCCGAGTTCATAATACTTAAATCCAAGTTTTCCTTTCAAAACTTTTGTAAAACAGCTATGAAAACATATGTGTCATCATCAGAAATATCATCTGTCATCCTGTACATAATCCCATGGTCTTGGGGGTTACGTCTCGCCGTCTCCAAGCCACTAAACCAGTAAACAATGGTGCTATCAATGCCACCAATATGTCTCTGAAATTCGGGTCTAGGGGCCTCGCTATCCCACTAGTCCAATACCCAAGATCTAGGGGCATCTGTCATCCCTAGTCCTATATCCCGTGTGCACACATACCAGATTGGTTACTGTCATTCCGGATTGGTTATCGATATCCGTCAATTCCATATCTAAGTCAAGTTACATCTTAGGTGGGTTTTTGCCCCATGCCTCCAAAACCTGTCAAAATCAAACACAAAAATTGCCAAAAACACAACTTGCATGCAAGATTCGAAACAAGAAAAAAAAAACACTAAATGACTAAAATTATAGATGATGCAGTGTAATCAACATTTACCAACCACAAAATCCAGCGACGACGTAGAGGATGAAGTGTAGCAGTGACGGAGTTGAACAGCAACGATTAGGGAGAACCTGTGAAATGGCGTCGGCGTATCCCAATTTTAGGACAAAAAATTTGGGGAAATTTTTTTCTGTTATGTGAGAGAGAGATCGTGAGAGTGAAAGAGATTTGGGGGAGTTGGAAAGAGAGAAGGGCTTTTATAATCAAGATTTATTACCGGTTTATCCGGTTATTGTTTTTTTTCTTTCATTATTTTTATTGATCGTTGGATCACTTTATAGTAATCCAACGGTGAGGAACCCAGGGGTATCTCATACCCTTGGGTACTGATGACATGATTTATAAAGAAGCACCGGATGACATTAAAAACCCGACCAAAAGACCATTTTTTGAATTTCATATATCATCTCATAAATTTATTGATGTTGTGAACTAGGAGACAGGAGTTGGAGGATGAACCCATTTACTCGAAGAAGGTGAAATTTTAGGAGTATGAAAACGAATGAGCAGTGAAAGACGACTATTTTATGAGTTCTCGACATTAACGTATAAATTCATTGATATCCAGAATTATGAGACAAATAACGATAGTGGATTTTCGTTTAGGCCTCATGCCCAAAGCCCAACATGTCAGCTACAACGTTTATATAATGGACCCAATAGTTAGCATGTGAAAGACGCAGGTATGTGAAGTCAATTTGATAACACTGACCACTTATTTAGGAAAGTAGACTGACCCTTTTTTTAGACTGACCCTTGGAAAGCTGTAATAAAGGCCAGAATTAATGTATCTAAAATGGAAGAGAAGTGATACTTTTATAAATAAATTTTTTTTTTTTTAAAATGGAAATGAGTCCAAGTAGGACACTAACAAAACAAGAGGTGATGTATCCTATTAAAAGGTGGGTCCAAGTACGACACCAATAAGACAGGGAAGACCAAAAGAGATTCGATCACCAATACTTTCTATAAAAAGACTACTCCATTCAACTAAGAAGGTAGATTCAAGTAAGTTTGGACCAAGAAAAGGAGTAAGAGGTGATTATTATAAGTGCTTTTATGTGAGATCAATGAGCACTAAGGGTTGTAATCTCCTTGTTTTTCTTTGATTAATAAACACACTACCTGTTACTCTCCCCTTTCCGGGGGACGTAGGCATGCCCAAGCCGAATCACTTAAATATTATGTGTTGTGATTGTATGTGTGTATTTTTTTTTTTTGCATCGCCCCACCCCATGAAAACAAATTTACATGTTCGATAGTTGATTTTTTTAGGACTATTACTTTTTTACCCCTGAATGAAATCAATCATCAACAACACACACATACATACCCACACACATACATACACATAGAGATAGATATTTCAATATCAATTTTTAACACAAATCTTAATCTAAATCTAAATATCAAAATCTAATCATTATATAAGTCAATCCAATGGTACATACTCAAAGTCAAAAATCTAAACATCATTAAATGTTATTTTGACTTTGAGTATGTACCATTTGATTAGCTTAAATCAATGGTTATTATCAATTCACTTCGAAATTTGGGGAATAACAAATTGATACAAGAAATATTAGGTGTAAATAGGGATGAAAAAATCCTCGTGGGAATGTGGGTCGGGTATGTTAAGAGCGGGTAATGAGATAATTTTTTATACCCATTGTTGGACAGGTCGGATAGGGTGTATTGGCACCCTCATTAAAATATAGGTAAAGTCCATGTATGAACAGGAACTCGCACTGAGACCTGATATATTAGGAACGGATAAAGGGGCAATTTATGTATATGTTTATATAGCAGACTTTATTTATTGAGAAAAAATGTGTGAACATGACATATTAAAAAAAAAAAAAAAAGACTTGGATTCAATAATGATTTTAGCATATTGAGCTTAATATAAATTTAAATATAATTAAATTTGAAATATGTATTGTTATTAAAATATTATGAAAAGGGAGCATATAAAAAAAAGTACACGTGCAATGCTATTGATGAAGTATAGAATAAAATTTTTTTTTTTTTGGAAATTTGTCATATATTTATGAATTTTGACAGGCGATATATATACAAGGAGCTAATAAACACACTCCCATCAATTTTTGTTGGACAAGAAGAGAAGCTGAACAAAATAATCAGTCTCCTTTGTTCAGCAGCCAAACAATCCCTTAAAGAGAGAGGCCTCCACATTCCTCCATGGAGAACAAGCACTCCAAATGGCTATCAGCTGGGTGTCAAAAATGTTTTGAAAATGTTGAAGAAACTACAAGTTCCGCTTCTTCTGTTGGCAATGTTATCTCAATGGTGAAGAACCCTAAGAGAAGTGCTTTTGGTAGTGGGCCTGCTTCTGCTTCTGCTTCTGCTTCTGCTTCTGGTGCTGGATGCAGTGGCTTGTCTAGTCAGTTTTCTAACATGGGCATAAATTGTTGCTGAACTTTTTCGCAGCTGCTGAGGTTTAATTATTTTTTTGCAGAGAGATTCTCCGATTTTCGACTGCTTTAAAATTTACTAACTTAATTGATAATATGTAGATCAATTTAATAGTGTGTGTATATATATAGTTGAATATGGTTAAAGTAGAAAATTTTTTAAAAAATTAATGAACTGATTGTTCAAACTACTAATCTATTTAAATTTTAGGTAAATGAATAACATGAACCTTCTTTATAAATTTTATCCTTTTAGTGTTTGTCATGCTAACTCAGTTGGTAAAGATATACCTGCTCCATAAAGTAGGTCGCGTCCGACTTTTTCATGAAACTGTAAATGAATAAAAAATTCATGTCATGTAATTATTAATTTTCGGTCTACGGTCTTTGTTTTCGCAGTTTTCGAACATGATTCTATCAGTCTACGATTTTATTGTCACGATCTTCGGATATAGTTCTATCAACTTTCAAACCATATTCTCATCTCCTTCGGTAATCAATGATGATATGTTGAGTGAAAGTAATTCTCTATAAATGCGATAAGGTAAATGTTGAAGTGAAGACAGCTCATGCACAGAAAGAAGAAGTTGACAACATACAGTTGGCATGCAAAATGAGAAGGTGTGAAATACAGCTTGTGTGTGTGTGGCAACAAGCTGTGAAAACGTGTGAACAGTGCACACGTTTTCTAACATTATAAAAAGGGCCATTCATCAATTGTAAACTCAACCCATAAATCCCAAACGTGAGTATAATAGAGAGTAAAGAGGGTTGAGAGTTTTTTGTAAAGCTTGAGTTTGTAAGCTTTGTAATTCTTTGTTTGTGTATAATAAAGAAGAATTTTCTCTCACATCTCCTATATTGTGTGTGTTTTATCACAACAAGTGGTATTTGTAGCTAAGGTTACTCGTAGGGATCCCGAAACTCGGCAACAGAGATTCGGTTCGGAAAGTCGGTTCCGACAAAAGTTGTCGAAAATCGATTTTGAGCATACCATCGGACTTTTCACGGCGAGACGAGCACGGTGGTATTTTCCGGAGATCGATCGGAGGTCCAGATCAACCGCAAGTGCGCCACGCGCCGGACATAGGCTTCGGCACGCGCTCCACGCGCAATTCACGCGCTCCACGCGCGCTCAAGGTTGAAGACGAGCCACGTGTCGCCACGTCAGCGCACAGTCAGCTGCCACGTCAGCGGTCACGCACAGTCAGCAGCCCAGTCAGCAAGCCAAGTCAGCAGACCAGTCAACAGCCACGTGTGCATCCAGTCAGCGCCACATGTTTGCCACGTCAGCAGAACTGCCACGTCAGCAATTTCCGGGTAAATTTCAGATAGGTTCATGAACTTTCTGGAAATTATAATTTAGCCCCTATACTTTCAAAAAATTTCAATTTAGTCCCTTAATTTTTGGAAATTGCAATTTAGTCCATGAAATTTTCTGTAATTGCACTTTAGCCCTTGTACTTTCGGAAATTGCACTTTGACCTCTGTAATTTCTGAAATTTGTAAATTGGTCTCTGTGTCGGATTTTGACAAACGAAGTGTCATTTCCACCATTTTCGACCATTCCGAACGCAACAGTGAGCTCCGTTTTTTGAAATTCTACTTAGAATTTTTATGATGGATGGGGGCAACGGAAAAATGGTTTTGTTAACCAGTACAAACTATTTCACATGGAGAGGAAGGATGAAAGACCTTCTGTATGTGAAAGACTATGATGGATCGGTATTTCTGGAGCAGAAACCAGAAGGAATGTCCGATGAGAAGTGGGCTAATCTTCACCAGAAAATATGCAGTACTATTCGTCAGAGGATCGACGACAGTATCGTGAACAATGTTAGTGAAGAAACAAATACACGTGTCTTATGGAGAAAGCTAGAGGAGCTTTTCCGAGCAAAGACTGGCAACAACAAGTTGTACTACATCAAGAAAATGATGGGGTTGAAATACCAGGAAGGTACAGCTGTGGCGGACCACATCAATGATTTCCTCGGAACCATGAAAGAATTATCGGGATTGGGCATAGACTTCGGTGATGAGGTAAATGGCTTAATACTCCTTAATACGTTACCATAATCTTGGGAAACGTTCAGATCTATGGTGATAAATTCAGCCGCAGATGGGAAAGTCACTATGGAGATGGCAAAGACCAGGATCTTCGAGGAAGAAAAGAGGACGAGAATGCAGGAGTCAGCATCAGCCTCAACCTCAGAAGCTTTAGTGACAGAAAAGAACACCAGAATGGGGAGGAGTAAAAGTCGAGGCCCAGGGAGATCAGACAAAAACCGAGGTAAATCTAAAACTAGAGATATTGAGTGCTATCACTGTAAAAAGAAAGGTCATATGAAGAGAGATTGCTATAAGTTGAAGAACGAGCAGTCCATGAAAGATGGTGACTCTAATCAAGAAAGAGTTGCCACTACCACCGACAAAACCTCCAAAGAATTATGTATTATGTATGAAGAAGATGTTGTGAATCTTACTAGCCACGAGACCAGTTGGGTGATAGATAGTGGCGCATCCATACACGCCACCTCTCGCAGAGACTTCTTTTCATCTTACACGCCAGGGGACTACGGTGCTGTAAAGATGGTGAATGACGGCCAGTCCAAAGCCGTCGGTATTGGAGACATCTGCCTTGAAACAGACAACGGGACAAGGCTAGTGTTGAAGGGAGTCAAGCATATCCCAGACATCCGGTTAAACTTGATCTCAACAGGCAAGCTGGATGATGAAGGTTTCTGCAGCACCTTTAGTGACGGCACCTAGAAGCTCTCTAAATGATCAATGGTGGTGGCACGAGGTAAAAAAGACTCAAATCTGTATTTGATGCATGCTAAGATTTCAAATAGTATCATAAATACAGTCAACAGTAATGAGGCAGCTGAGCTATGGCATAAAAAGCTTGGTCAATGAGTCAAACGGGGATGGAGATACTATGCAGGTGGAATGTTCTTCCCGAATTGAAAAACTCACACTTACGGAAGTGTGAACACTGCATGGCTGGAAAACAGAACAGAGTGTCTTTCCAGAGCTCCCCGCCTCAACGAAAATCGGAGGTACTTGACCTCATACATTCAGATGTATGTGGTCCGATGCTGACTAGAACACTTGGTGGGTCACTGTATTTTGTGACATTTATTGATGATCATTCAAGGAAGACATGGACATACACCTTGAAGAGAAAAGATCAAGTGTTTGGAGTGTTCAAGGAGTTTCACGCCCTGGTGGAGAGAGAAACCGGCAAAAAACTAAAATGCATCAGAACAGACAACGGTGGAGAATACAGAGGTTTGTTTGATCAGTACTACAAGATGCAATGAATCCGACATCAAACGACACCTCAGCTGAATGGCCTACCTGAGAGGATGAAAAGAACCTTGTACGAAAGGGTCAGAAGCTTGCTGTCACAAGCCAAGCTGCCGAAGACATTTTGGGGGGAGGCACTCAACACAGCGGTACATGTTTTGAACATGTCCCCAACAATCGCACTAAAAGGTAATGTTCCTAACCAAGCCTGGACAGGTAAAGAAGTGTCATATGAACACTTGCATGTCTTTGGGTACAAAGCATTTGTACACATCCCAAAGGACGAGAGATCCAAGCTTGATGAAAAGACGCGACAATGTGTCTCTATTGGCTATGGTCAGGATGATTTCGGCTACAAATTGTATGATCCTGTTGGAAAGAAAATTGTTAGAAGCCGAGATGTTGTCTTCGTTGAAGACCAGACCATAGAAGATATCAGAAAGGAGATGAAGACAATTCCCCAACAATACAGAGATGTGAATCCAGAACCTCATACACCGGTGCTAATAGAAGTTGAAGATGAGGTTCCCAAACATGAGGGTACAAGTGATGAAGCTCCCAGAGATGATGATCATGATCAACCACCAGTACCAGAAGCTACACCAATAGTTCCACAAAGAAGGTCTGATAGAGAGAGGCGACCTTCAACCAAATACTCTGCATATGAGTATGTGTTGCTTACTGACGGGGGAGAACCCGAGAGCTACGAGGAGGCTGTGGAAACAGAAGACAGAGAAAAGTGGGAGGAAGCCATGCAAGATGAGATGAAATCTTTGCATGACAATCACACTTTTGAGTTTGTGAAATTTTCAAGAGGCAAACGGGCTTTGAAGAACAAATGGGTGTACAGGGTGAAGCAATATGAGCACACTTCACAACCCCGGTACAAAGCCAGGCTAGTCGTCAAGGGATTCAATTAGAGAAAAGGCATTGACTTCGATGAAATCTTCTCTCCAGTTGTGAAGATGTCATCCATCAGAGTGGTACTCAGCTTAGCAGCAAGCCTCGACTTGGAAGTTGAGCAGATGGATGTCAAGACCGCATTTCTTCACGGGGATCTGGAAGAAGAAATTTACATGGAGCAACCAGAATGCTTCAGAGTCAGAGGGAAAGAGGACTATATTTGCAGACTCAGGAAAAGCCTCTACGGTTTGAAATAGGCATCGAGATAGTGGTACGTGAAGTTTGAGTCAGTTATGGGGGAGCATGGATACAAGAATACCACTTCAGACCATTGTGTTTTCGTTCAGAAATTTTCTGACGATGAATTTATCATCTTACTACTATACGTAGATGATATGTTGATAGTTGGTCGGAATCAATTGAGGATTGATAATTTGAAGCAGCAACTGAGTAAGTCTTTTGAGATGAAAGACTTGGGGCCAGCTAAACATATTCTTGGCATCAGGATCGGTCGTGATCGGAAAGCCAGGAGATTATACTTGTCACTGGAGGAGTACATCGAGAAGGTACTTCGAAGATTCCAGATGGACAAGGCTAAAGCGGTTAGCACTCCTCTTGCTGCCCACTTTAGATTGAGTACACAACAAAGTCCTTCTATTGAGACAGAGAAGGAGGAAATGAAACAGGTTCCATACACCTCGGCAGTGGGAAATCTTATGTATGCCATGGTGTGCACGAGGCCAGACTTAGCACAAGCAGTTGGATTGGTCAGCCGGTTTATGTCAAACCCAGGACGGGAACACTGGAATGCTATCAAATGGATCATGCGGTATCTTCGAGGCATATCCAAAATGAGGCTATGTTTTGGAAGCAGCGAACCAGTGTTGATGGGCTACACCGATTCAGATATGGCAGGAGATGTGGATACCCGAAAGTCTACTTCGGGGTATCTGATTACTCTCTCAGGGGGAGCTGTGGCATGGCAGCCGAGGTTGCAGATGTGTTGCATTTTCTACAACAGAGGCATAATTCATTGCAGTGACAGAAGCTTGCAAGAAATTGCTGTGGATGAAGACATTCGTCCAGAAATTGGGTTTCAAGCAGGAGAAGTACACCTTGTACTGTGATAGCCAGAGTGCTATCTATCTCGGTAAAAATTCCACCTTTCATTCGAGGTCAAAACATATCGATGTGAGGTATCACTGGATATGGGACGTCCTGAGCTCAAGGCTGTTAGAACTCAGGAAAATTCACACCGACGACAACGGTGCCGATATGTTCACGAAGGTTTTACCGAAGGAGAAGCTTGAAATCTGTTGTGCCATAGCCGGGATGACAAAACTCTCCACATAGTCAGAGTGGGGAGATTCAAAGAACTACGATTGGCTTGATCCCAACTCGGGGTACGTAGGCAGTCATACAGATGCAGCCAGGGGTGGATCCTTTGAGGATCCGATTTGGATGATTGATGGTCGGCTCAGATTTTGGGAAATCTTCACCGAGAGGGAGATTTTTTGAAGTGAAGACAGCTCATGCACCGAAAGAAGAAGTTGACAACATGCAGTTGGCATGCAAAATGAGAAGGTGTGAAATACAGCTTGTGTGTGTGTGGCAACAAGCTGTGAAAACGTGTGAACAGTGCACACATTTTCTAACACTATAAAAAGGGTCATTCATCAATTGTAAACTCATCCTATAAATCCCAAACGTGAGTATAATAGAGAGTAAAGAGGGTTGAGAGTTTTTTGTAAAGCTTGAGTTTGTAAGCTTTGTAATTCTTTGTTTGTGTATAATAAAGAAGAATTTTCTCTCACATCTCCTCTATTGTGTGTGTTTTATCACAACAAGTAAACACATTTTCTTCTTATTTTTAATGATGTTATATTAAGCATACACAATTTAAATTTTATTGAGGGTTTTCAACTATTTTGTAGCTTAGTGACTAACACATTTGAGTTTGATGGCACTTGTGAGCTTTATGGTGAAGGGTAACCCAATTCTGCGTGGGAGATCCAGCCCATTTTGACACCTCTAAATTCTTCATATATTATATCACTGGCTAAAATAATCAAAGGATGTTACAAGGGAATCATAAGATGTACCTTGCTACATGATTCCTATTTTTTTAAATGTATAATTGTGACAATGATATTTTTTTAGTCAGATTCAATGTGATATGTTGACAATGAAATATTTAGTCAGATACATGATTATTATATTATTTATGTTTTTTAAAATTATGAGATATATGTGACAATGATATTAATTGATACTTTAAAATCATACCATATTTTTCAATATATATATATATAATAAAAAACATAAAAATATAATAATCATGTTGTTGGCCGATAAAATCCCCTCAGGGCGAATTCGTCCTAGAACGAGAATAGGTGCGAAAAGAAGAAGGGCAGTAGGCGAAGAGTGACAAAAGACTTAGAACGATCGAGCCAATCACCAGAACGAAAACGTGCGATGCAGTTATCTTCACTACCAAAGCAGTTGAACGGTTGTTCCTCCACGATCAGGCAGTTAAGGCACATGACCCAGCAATTACAAGCACTACTCAGAACTGCAGAAAAAGATGGTGGAACTGCTTAAATCGGTTATCAAGCGGCACTATAAAAGCTCGCCTATCCCAAGAGGAAAGAAGGAAGACAAGAAAATGAAGACTCAATCGAGCATATTTTATCTTTTTATTTCTTAGCTTGTAACCTAGGACTGTAACTTGTGTGCTTGTGCCCCTTGGAGGCTTGTTCACTTGATTCAATACACCCCTTGCTGGGACTTTGTCTCAAGAGGTTTGAACCTTACACGCTTTTTTTCCCTGCACGCGTAAAACCTGCGCAAACAGTTTTTGGCGACCACAGTGGGAGAATTGGTGTAACAAAGTGGAGATGCTCCGAAAAGAAACGCTCAGACTGGCTCAACCCCCGGAGGAAGGTGGACTGGAGCAAACCAACCAGCCTAACGTTCCAGCCATAGTGGGTCAGTTCGATGGTCTAGCAGATGTCAGCCGGTACGAACCAATGAGGGAGCTCAGCCTAATGTGATGCGCGCATTGATTGGCGAATTCACACAGGATGTCGTCGAACAAGGTCAGGCTCCAAAATGCGCATGTCGTGGACAAATTCGTATCGACTAGTAACTACTTTGCACTATGAAAATATGGCCAAACACTTAAGCTCAATGAACGAATTGGTGGCCAAATGTATAAGCTGCGGAACAGCGCTGCCGTCGACCACGCCTCTCCCTACAGTAGGTTGTCAGGAACTGGTCCTAGTGGTGTTCCCCTGCAAGGAACCAATACCTCTATGGTTCCCAGAGGAGGGACGAGCCCTGGAGGGCACGACCCACAATTAGGGCCAAACATTCACCAAGGGCCAAATATGGCTCAACATGAAATCATGGTGCCTCAGGGTGTCCAAACTTCCCAGGGACAGAATCATGATTATGTCCCCCCCCGAGAGGGCCGCAACCCCCCTATAGCTGTGCCCATTCAATGGCAACGATATGCTAAGGGAGCAAATGACCGAAATCCTGCAAAACCAATTCGGTCTAGGCATACGACCAATTCGGCCTAGATATCGGAAGCCTTACCCTGATTGGGTCGATGTGGCTTTCCTTGGCCGAGGAATTATAGGATACCAGATTTTACCCTCTTTACGGGATCTGGAGAAGTTTCCACTATGGAGACATATATGACGCTTCACCCTTCAGTGTGGGGAAGTCAATGATTTCCATAGACTAAGGTTGTTTCATGGTTCGTTATCAGGGGTGGCTTTCTCCTGGTATGTCAGCTTACCAGCCAATTCAGTAGAAGTTAGCAGCAAATGGAGCAACTGTTCCATGCGCAGTTTTATAAGGCCGAATCTGAAGTGGCCTTAGCTGATTTGGAAATTGAGACAATTGCCAGGGGAATGGCCGAGACGTTTCTACAACGATTTAAGGTAGCCCGAGGCGATGTTACGTACCTTTGCCCGAAAAGGAGTTCGTAAGAATCGCTCAAGGATGCCTGAATCTCGATCTGAAGAAGAAGTTCCAGGATCGTGAGTTTTGGGACCTCTTCCCAACTCACTACCAATGTGGTGCGCTATGAGCGATTATTACGAGAAGAGGAGCAAATGAAAAATTCGAGCAAAGTGACGTATTACAGAAACATTGACTACGAGATGGGCGAAGTGAACGCCGACTCGGCCGATCTATATTTGGCCGAATTGGTGAAAGGGAAACCCTACGTCTGCAAAACGTGGGCAGAACCCCAAACCAATGAGACGAGCGATAAAAAGAGCAGGAAATTCTCCTTCGACATTACTAAAGTCGAAGCTATATTTGACCATTGTACAAAGATAAGCAAATCAGCTTGAGCGACAGACATACGTTGCCAACAGCCGAGCAAATCGGCAGTAAAAATACTGCAAATGGCATAATGCATGGTCTCACACAACTAACAATTTCCTTGTATTTCGCAATATTTTGCAGGATGCCATAGAATCCGGACGAATCACGTTCGAAAAGAAGATGGCAGTAGACAATAATCATTTCCCGAAATCGGTGGAGTTAAATATGATCAACCCAGTCCCTACAAGGATAAACCGGCCGAGGGTAAAGGTAGTGCTGGACGAAAGACAACACCGCCACCGCCCGAGCGCGCTGGAGAGGATCAAGGAACCTGCTGAATGAAAGGACAAGAAAGAAATTTGTGTGAGGTGCAAGAACATCATTGAATGGATGAAGGAGCTAGAAGACACTTACGAGAGGCATGTGAAGAGAGAATCGTCCTGGCAGCCACGAACCTTTGCACCAAGGTTCTATGGAGAAAATTCGAACTTCGTCCAGAACGTGAGGACATTCCGGCCAAAGATCCATCGGCCCAACGTGTGGCACTCATACCGAAAGTCATACCCAGGATAATAGGCGAACTCAGGGCGACGGGCAGACGAAAAATATCCTCCCATAGATGAAATGACAAGGACACAGCTGAGGAGGCACCAAAGGAACTACGGCCGCATGATGCGCCGACAGAACGAGGCAAAGGCTGCCACCGGCCATAGCCCTCATGCCACAGAGAAGTCAAAAGACCACAAGAAGGCACATGACGAGAAAAGAAGGAAAGTGACCAATGATGATGAGTACACTAAGCTTCATGGAAGGAAACGGGACGGGACCGATGATAAGAGCCTCCCATCGTCATCCAATTCGGCAGCATGCCACCAGTCGTGGCAAATCACTACTTGTTGCCCAGAGAGTTCCAGGGAAATGACAATGGGGAAGCTGGACAGAGTGACGATATTTATGAGGGAGATGAGGCCGAATTTGCGGCACTCTCCATAACAGACGGAAATACTGCAAGCCGAGAGGCCGAAGAGGAAGAACTGACGGATATAGAAGAGAGGAGATTGATGTCAGGACGGAAGCCATGAGAAGGGGAATTTCACAAAATCGGCTTCTGAAAGAACTATATGAGGCCGGGAATCCAGCAGTCGGAACACTGGGAGAAGACCTAGGGCAATACCCATTCCTCGTTCTGTATGGAACGCCTAAGGTAAAGCGGGCTGTCACCAAGGCAGAGAAGAGAAGAGAAGGTTGACCATCAATCACATCTCCCAGGAGATACCTCCCACACTGCCACCTTCTCGGTGGGATATGGAAGAAGAGTCATCCCAAGTCAACAAAGGGGGAGATCAAGCCATGGAAATTGGCACGTCAGGGAAAGTGATTTTCCCAAAGCCACCAGCTCAGATGACAAAGCACCTAAGGCCATTATACGTGAAGGCGAAGGCCAATGGCATCCCCGTATCCAAGGTACTGATTGATAACGGAGCAGCCATCAATGCAATTCCAGTTAGGATGCTGGGGCGTTTGGCCAAGTCCGAGGAGGACCTCCTCCCCACAGAAGTAGTCCTCACCAGTTTTAACGGATGAACGACGACTGCGAAAAGAGTTATACCACTGGACTTGCAGGTGGGAAGCACTACGAAGACGGTGGTGTTTTTCGTCATAGATGGGCCAACCTCATACAATATGCTTCTGGTACGAGACTGGATACACGGCAGCCGATGCATCCCATCATCCCTCCATCAGTGCCTGGTTTTCTGGAACCAAAGGGATGAAGTAGAAATCGTACACGCCGACAACAAGCCCTTCGCCGCAGACACAACTCGGCCGAATACTATATGTATGAGGGAAACTATGGGCCAACCAGAGTTCTGAACGAAGGAGAGAGCCCAACCATCGTAGCCCAGAATGACGAGCCATGCCCCGCTAGATTGTTAAACGACCTGTTCGCACAAACAAGACCAACCACAGTGGTCTTCGGAGAAACCACACACGTCGGTATCAATGAAGCACGGCCAGAGTAAAGAGCAAGCTGCCCTTGCGGCCTCTAAGGCCAATTTAATGGCCTACGTTCTGGAACAAAAATGTGGGATGAGGCGCTGGCCGCTATTTCAGCTTTAAGAGGGAAGCTGCTGACGCACCAGTGGAGGATAAGGTGAAAGAACTGTGGGGGGTGGACTGTTTGATAGAGGGAGAAGACGCACTGGAGGACGAATACGCTGAACGGACGACGCAAGACAAACTTCTCAAGAGGACAAGATGCTCTAGAAGGGTAAATCTGGGGGATGAATACAATAAGCGCATAACTTATGTCAGCAAGGAATTGAGCCCCCAGGTACGCGAAAATTGCTCTGTTTATTACAAGAATACAGAGATTTTTGCATAATGAGATGCCCGGCCTAGATAGGGCCTTGGTGGAACATAGGCTGCCAATCCTATCAAATCATAGGCCCCATAGGCAGCCTTCACGGAGGTTCGCGCCTAATATTTTGCCTGATATTAAAAAGGAGGTCGAGCGACTGTTAGAGGTAAAGTTTATTAGAACGACCAGATATGTAGAATGGTTGTCCAACATCGTCCCAGTCAGGAAAAAGAATGGGAAGATAAGGATTTGTATAGACTTCAGGAACTTGAACTTAGCAACGCCAAAAGACCAATACCCAATGCCGACGGTCGATTCCCTAGTGGATTCCACGGCAGGGTATCAAGTGTACTCATTCATGGATGGGTATGCAGGTTATAATCAAATTTACATTGCCGAGGATGACATGCATAAGACGGCCTTTAGATGCCCAGGGTCTCTAGGATGCTACGAATGGGTAGTAATGCCGTTCGGCCTAAAGAATGCCAGTGCCACGTATCAACGAGCCATGAATTCAATCTTTCATGACATGATCGGCAAATTCCTAGAAGTCTACGTTGACGATATAGTGGCTAAATCCGTAACTACGGATGAGCATTTTAGCCATCTAGCGTCGGCCTTTGAACGAATGAGAAGGTTCAAGCTTAAATTGAACCCTGCCAAGTGCGCTTTGGGGTATGCACAGGCAACTTCTTAGGTTTCTAGTACAACCAACGGGGATCGAGAGATTGACACCAATAATCTCGGGCGATTACTGAAGCCATGCCACCCCGAAACAAAAAAGAGTTGCGAAGGTTTCTAAGGCAGGTTAATTTCCTAAGACGATTCATCTCTAATTGTGCAGGGGAAGACCAGGGCATTCTCCTCCCTATTAAAGCTAAAGGAGAGGACGAATTCGTCTGGACCCGAAGAGCACCAACAAGCATTCGACAGTCTGTAAAGGTATTTATCACAGCCACCAGTAATGGCGCCTCCGTGTCAGGGAGACCAATAAAGTTATACATAATAGCTGAGGAACAGTCCATAGATGGGATGATCGCACATGACGACGACATAAATGTTGAGAGAGCCATTTATTACATCAGCAGGAAATTGCTGACTTATGAATGTAATTATTCTCCCATGGAGAAGTTATGTTTGGCTTTAATTTTACATGTATTAAGCTACGTTCCTATCTTAGGCCGAACATTGTATATTTGATCAAAAAATCAATATAGTAAAGTACATGTTTTCCTCGTCCTATTTTGCATCAAAGGGTTGGTTTCTGGTCTCTGTCGCTCTCAAAATCCGATATACGGCACGAACCCCAAAAGGCTGTCAAGAATCAAGCTTTGGCCGATTTTCTGGCCGACCATCCATGCTTAAGTACAACTAGGGAAAGAGAACTGGATCTGGAAGAATGCAGTCTAAAACCATGGAGGATGTATTTCGATGGATCCAGCACGACAGAGAAGGCTGAAATAGAGGTTGTTTTAGTCAGCCCATTGGGAGAACCCTTCCAGTTTTTAGCCAAATTGGAACGAATACTGCACCATAACCAGGCAGAGTATGAAGCCTTGATACTTGGGTTTGGAACACTCATCGACATGGGAGTAACCCATGTGTCTATCAGGAGATTCGCAGCTGGTAATCCAACAAGTATGAGAACTTATAAATGCCAAAGTCCGTCGGTCGTGGCATTATTAAACATAGCCCAAAAATTAATAGAACAGATTGATCATGCTGACTTGGAATACATTCCAAGGACAAAGAAGGAATCGGCCAACAACATAGCCCATGGCGGCCTCCGGATATAAACAAACCAACATAAGTGGGGCGTACAAAAGCGAAGAAATCAAGCCAGCCCTCATTAGAAGAGCCCAAGAAAAAGACGTCATGGTTCTTGAAACAGAGGACGATTGGAGAGACGAAATCAGGATGTTCTTAACACAACCTGGACTAGGAAAAGACCGAAGGTTGAAGCTTAAAGCCTTGAACTATGTAATGTCAGGGGATGTGCTCTATAAAAAACGACAAGACGGATTGTTATTGAAGTGTGTAGGGCCATCAGAGTCTAAAACTATCATGGCTGAAATACACGAAGGCGTATGTGGGGCTCACCAAGCGGGAATCAAGATGAGATGGTTGATCATACGAAGCGGCTATTATTGGCCGAAGATGGGGGAATCGTGTATCTCATACGCCAAAGGGTGCGTAGCTTGCCAAAAGCATGGTCCCTGTCTAAAGGGCCCCCGCAACCGAGATGGTCCCAGTCATTAAACATTGGCCGTTTATGGGATGGGCGATAGACTTTATAGAAGATATTATCCTGCTTCAAGCAAAGGCACCCTTTATCATTGTTGCCACTGACTTCTTTACCAAGTGGGTAGAAGCTATCCCAGTTGTAGAGATCTCATAAGAGCAGATAATCAAGTTCATAAAGCAACATATAATTCACCGGTTTGGTATACCACAGACAATCATGGTAGACCATGGTACCTCAGTAAACGGTGAAATGTTAAAGGACTTCCTAGCCGAATATGGAATCCGGCTGGTGAATGCCACTCCATATTACCCTCAGTAAATGGTCAAGCCGAATCGTCTAATAAAACCCTCAAAGGATTGATTCGAAAGATGGTGACGGACAATGCCATACGATGGGGACGAATACCTGAGTCAAGCTTTATGGGCTTACAGGACATCGCCGCGCACAAGCACGTCGGTGACACTTTTCGAGTTGGTGTATGGACAAGAAGTTGTGCTCCTGTGGAAATGAACATTGAGTCCACTAGGGTAATGTTGCAGGAGAAACTAATGAAACAAGATTACGACGAGGCGATGATCCATAATTTGCTGGAATTGGACGATATTAGGTGCGATACGCTCAACCGCCTGGAAGCACAGAAGAAAAAAATAGTCAGAGAGTATAATCGCAAGGTGATGGCCAAGTCTTTCGAGAATGGCGAAATAGTATGGAAGACAATATTGCCAGTTGGCTCTAAGGAACCAGCATATGGCAAATGGTCGCCCAACTGGGAAGTCCCATTTATAGTAAGAAGTGTGTTACCACATGGAGCTTATCAACTGCAAGATTTAAAAGGATGGGTGCATATAAGAGCGATAAACGGGAGTATTTAAAGAAATATATGCCATCGTTGGGTGCACGAAAACATTCAAAAAGCAATAAGAATTTCGCATTAATAATGGACGAGAACGTCCTAGATTACAAAATAGGTGATATTAACGTCCTCAATTACATCATCCTTGGCCCGAAAATTGCCTAAAACCCCCAGGCTGGTCCTTATGGCTGAAAGCGTCTCCTCGTCAGGCCCAGTCTTCCTGAACAGCCGCACTCGCCGCATCCAAATCGGCCAACTCCTTCTCGAAGTCAATACGGGCCAACCCCTTAAATTCGGCCGTGACCGTTCCACCTCCTCCATTTGAGCGATGACGGCTCTCTCATTCGCCTCTTTCCTCATCCGACTTTCATCCAACGGTGGTTTGAAACTCTTTCAACTACTGCTCCAGGTCCATGAAGATTGATTCTTCAGTCACCATCTCTTCCGTGGTCTCCTTCAAGGCCTGTTGCAGCTTTCCAAAAGAGTCACGGAGCTCTTCCCTTTTCACACCAAAGAGGAGCGAGCCCAATCCTCTAGCTATGAATTACATGATGCCGGGGGAGAGAAGGTTCGTTATTTCCTCTTGCATCTCTTGGAGAAAAATACGGTCATCAATAGATACGGGCGATGAAGAAAGAGCCAGTAATCGGCTTAACTCGGAGGAACACCGGCCCAATTGAAGCATGTTCTGGGGCTGAACAGCTTGTCGAACTTCCATCGCAGCGAAAGAAGCATACTGACGAAGAACCTCCCAAACTCTCCACGTCTGAACCCGCGCAGTTAGGGGCGTCGATGGCGATTAGAAGTAGAGGTCATTTCCCCAAGACAATCCAAAAGACGCTGGAAACCCGATTGCAAGCAAATTGATCAGACGCCTACACATAAGGGAAGAGTTAGCAAAACAGGTTAAGACCGTAATGCAAGAAGAAGGGGAAAGTAACTCACCATCTTAGAAGCAGAACTGGAAAGCTGATGAGCCTGTAAGTCGGATGTTCCAGCTGCGACCGAGGAGGAGAAGTTGACGGCATATTAGGGGATCCGGCCCGAGGAGGACTTGTTCAGCAGTGATTGGCTTTTGGACTGTTGGTGCCACTAATGGAACAATCACGAGGGCCGAAGGCGATGATTGCCTAAGCTCAGGCTCCTCCCTTTGAGCGGACCTTTGAGGAGAAGGAGGCAGAGGGGCCGAGGCTGATGGCTGGGCTAAGGACGATGCCATGTCACCAGGAACACTGGGGGACACGACCTCTGGCATTTAGTGTTGAGGCACAACAGTCGGCCGAACATCTGCAAGAGAATCGGAGTCGGATGAATCAGAAATTATAATGACTTCGTCATCTTCTTCACATATACGATGAAGGGAATCGTCTTTGTACAGAGACCGAGCCTCCTCTAATGATTCCAACTCGGCCAAACTATAGAGGCCATCCATATCCATATAATCCCTCTAAGCCCTGTAGTGGACATCCTGCATATTAGAGGATAAAGCTGCCTAATGTGACCCCACAAAGCTCCCATCGGCCACGGAGGCTCCAGCCCTTCAACCTCTTCATCCGGACCATGCACAGACGGTACAAGCCGCCGAAGAGAAGCACTCGAAAAAGGATGGTCACCAGGAATTTCCTCAATTCTTGGGCGAGAACGACCAGACTCGGTGTAAGAATTCCTACCTTGGGGACAGCTCCACTTGTAACTCCCCGCTCCTAAGAGCTGCTTTATGCCGGTCTTCTTCGCCCAAGCATTCCTCATCCTCAGCAGAAGGAAATTGAATCATCGGCTCCTTCGCGGGTTCCTCGCGTCGTGTTGCCACCCACAGGAGTTTCGGACTCTGGAGCTGGTGGCCGTCCCACGTACAACAGGGGATGAAGGTGAGTCGATTTCAAGCCTGCGTCAAATTATACAATACTAGCATCAGTATATCTCAAAGCATTAGAGAAGCAAGAAAAGGCGAATTTCAACTCGTACCTTAGGAAACGGACCAGAGGAACGTCCTAATCAGAGATTCGACTAGGGGAAGGCTGCTTCCTTTTGACAGGCTTTGTCTTCTTCAACTTGGAAGCCTCAGCAGCCTTTGACTTGGAAGCCTCGGCAGCCTTCTTCAACCCCAGTGACTCTGATGGCTTGGGAAGTAATGACCGGCAAAGATCGCCTCGACCCCCTCCAAGGTGATGGTTTTCCCCAGAAAGAAAGAACCAGATAGTTGGTCAGGCGGGAATGAAGAGCATCTATGGCAATAGTCGTGATTATCCAACTGAATTTACTACAGACCAGGAGTGAAGGAAAAACGAACCACAACAAAAGATGAAATTCACCTCGATCGTCCCTCTCAGTCAATCGAGGTAAATTTGGGGGACAATTGTTGGCCCGATAAAATCCCCGCAGAGCGAATTCGTCCTAGAACGAGAAGAGGTGCGAAAAGAAGAAGGGCATAGGCGAAGAGTGACAAAAGACTTAGAACGATCGAGCCAATCACCAGAACGAAAACGTGCGATGCAGTTATCTTCACTACCAAAGCAGTTGAGCGGTTGTTCCTCCACGATCAGGCAGTTAAGGCACACGATCCAGCAGTTCAGCACGACACTACTCGGAACGGCAAAAAAGATGGTGGAACTGCTAAATCGGTTATCAAGCGGCACTATAAAAGCTCGCCTATCCCAAGAGGAAAGAGGAAGACAAAAAATGAATACTCAATCGAGCATATTTTTCTTTTTATTTCTTAGCTTGTAACCTAGACTGTAACTTGTGTGATTGTGCCCCTTGGAGGCTTGTTCACTGATTCAATACACCCCTTGCTGGGACTTTGTCTCAGGAGGTTTGAACCTACCCGCTCTTTTTCCCTGCACAGCGTAAAACCTGCGCAAACACATGTGTATATTTCTGATCATTCAAATTCAAACTAAAAATGTGTATATTTTATTAAAGAATAGTGTAGTAGGCTAATCACACCAAAGTCTTTCTAGTAAATTATCTATTGCGCAATTTGGTTAGCTAAATTGTACCCTCTTATTTTAAGGCTCGCAAGTGTAAGAATCTATTGTAACAAAGATCCATACAAACTAGATTACCAATCCCACAAGAGATTAGTAATTGTGAATTCTAAAGTAAATTAATTCCTAACTAGCTTAAAACCAAGTATGAAAAGTAAATATGTTTTAATGATTGTTTGGACTGAAATTTAAATAGCAATAAAAGTAAGCAAAGCATATTGATTAAGTTTGATTTTAGAGAGAATGATCACTAGGGATTTTGACTTCACCGTCACTAATCCCTTATAATTATTCATATTATGTTAATCCAAATTAGTCCTTTATTGTGAAGGTCAATTCTCATATTTAATCTAATCATCATGATGTCCAGTCCATCAAAAGTATTTAAATATACATGCAACCCTCCTATGATGTCTAGGAGAATGTGAATTTGAAAAACCCATTAAGTTTTATGAGAATTGTTACTTTGTTAGGCATTCATAGTATTATTTGCAAGATATTAAAAATTCCAATTGGATATGATATCTATGGCAATAAGCAACACACGAATTTAAACATTATGGTATCAAGCATATAACTCAAATCTAACAGTAAATTCAGCACAATATTATTAATCAATAAAAGGAAAATTACGAATTAAACATATTAATTAGGAATTAAATATATGATATGCGGAAAATATATCAATATTTACTGTCCTTTTTACTTAATGTTTTGTATAGTTTCTTGGGTATTGTGAATATTTTGATATGTTTTGTGTTATTTTGTAGATAAATAAAATATCGGGACTCGCAGGAATCAAATCGGTGTTCATGCATCACGACGCGCCTCAATTATTCAGCTGCCGACACGCATCATCACCGTGTCAGCCAATAATGCAGTCTGCCGACAGCCGCCAATTCTTGTAGCGCGCGTCCCCTTTGTGTCGCGACGCAACCCGTTTTTGGAGCCTATAAATAGAGGCTGAAATCAATGGAATTCTTCATACTTTTTTTCTGGAGAATTTCCTTAGAATACTAAGAAGAAAGTATCTTGTTTGTTTAATTTCAGTTTTCTTGTATTTAATTTTTATTTGAAGTAATAAATCTTTCTTTGTTTTACTTAAAAGAATGAGTATGTTACTTATTTCTGCTGGGTGAAGGTGAAACTTTTATTACTATAATTTAGATTAATCTCACTTATTCTATAATATATAAATTATCTTAAAATATGACTTAATGAGATACCGCTTTTATGGTCGGTTGGACTTAATTAAATTAATTTTAACCTGACTTAATTAGACACCGCCTTTATGATCGGTTGTAATTGATAAAAATCTAACTTAATCAGGATAGCGCCTATATAGTCGGTTGATAATATAATACGAATTTATATATTATAATAAATGATATTTCTTGATCTGAAATAATAAAAGTGGATCTCCAAACCCCATCATTTTATTTCATTATTGTAAATTTTGCCTTTTTAATTCTCAATTAGTTGCATAATGTTTTATTTATTTATGTCTTTAGTAGTCCTAGATATGTGTCGTAACTAAATACGTTGTCTATGATTGTGATGAAAACCAATATTAATGATTTAATAAGTTGACTTTTCTTGTGTCTTGTGTAATGTATTGGTTTATTTATTGAGTCTAGTTCTTAATACTTCTTGTTAATTGGACACTAATAAGATTGATTAGGTAAACTTAAAATGAACTTGGAAAATGGATTTTAAGTTTAGTCATAGACTCAATAGCTCACGATCTCATACTCACTGTAGAGATTTCCTTCCATGATAGTAATATACTTGTCGGACGTGGGTAGCCATAATTGGAACTTAAAGTTAATGAATTCAGAGTTTATTAATTAACATAGGAATATAGTTAATTGGGTTACTTTGGGTGTTTGCATCTGACCATCGGAAGATGCTTTTGCATAACTTCGTGTTCCAGGTTAATAAACTCTCATATTACACAAGCGTAAAATAATCAACTCATCTTTAGAAAGATATTGTTAGGATTCACAACCCTGGATATTTTTATATCATTAATTAATCTTGAAATCTACCTTAGTTTTATTTACTTGTTTGTTTTAGATAAAAATCACCATCCAACCAACAATCGAATCAATTAGATACTCGTAGACATTTAGCTTCGTAAATTGATAGTATAGGTATTAAGTCATCGTGGGATCGATAAATTTTATACTACTTGAACGATACGTGCGCTTGTGTAACGTGAGTGATTTCACCGATCAATATACTGTTGGGGTTTTATAAGGATTTACGAGTTGGCGCAGCGGAGCGTGAAAAATTTATTTTTCTGATTTCAAAAATTTTCTTGGAACAATTAAATAAACTTATTTATTTAATTAACCAATACTTAAATTTGAAATTTTAACCCAAGAAATCATATTTCTTATAATTACCAAATTACCCAAAAGTTTTACAAATTAATTATTTTGGTCATTAAAATGTCAAATACATATTTAATTAATTCCAAATCAATCCCAAAATAATTTATACATGTCAAATCTATGAAATTATAATATACAACTAAAACTAGAAACTTTTCCAGAATTCCGAAATAGCCCAAAATTTTCCCATAAATACCGAAACTGCCCAGTAATTTTATTAATTATAATTTGGCCCAATTTGTTCAAAACACATCAAGATCAAATCCAATCAATACTAAATTTGACATACATCAAATATACATCAAATCATATCATATATATGAAAAGCCCCAAAATTGGAATAGGTTAAGAACCCTAATTTCATAAATTACTCCAATTTCACAATTTACATTAAATTGACAAAATTCAAAACTTTAATCATCCAATCACCACACCAATCAAGTCTCACCATCATGAAATTAATCAAGAACAATTATAGGTTAATTATGAATGGCTAATTAACTCTAGAATGACAACTTTAATTTTCTAAATAATTTATTAGGCTTAATTACAATAATAAGCAAATAAATTAATCATATATGCTTAACATCCTCAAACAAGCTTCCAACAAAATTAATTACAAACTAAAAGAGTAGAGACAACATCTTAACAAAATAATTTGAAGTTAAGAATAATAGAAATAATTTCTATTTTGAAGAAAAATGAGAAATACTTACAAATTTCTAAAACTTAAGATTTTTCCTTTTTTTATTTTCCCTCAAAAGCTCTCAACTCACTTTGTAATTTTTGTTGAACTTGTGTAACTTTGAAAAAATAAAAAAATAAAAATTTTTGTATCAAAAAATCAAATTATCGATTTTCAACAAAAAATTAAAAATCAAATACTTTAATTTTTATTTCAATTTAATTGGTACACATATAGCTAAATATTTAGATAACATTTATCCATCCATAAAGCATACTAAAATGTGTTCCAATGGCATCATGCCATTTCCCAACTTAATAAAATTAATCATAAAATAAGATATTTGTAAATTTAATTATATTAATCATATAACATTTATATAATTAAATAATTAAATACAAATATATTAAATATATGTATTATATTTACATTAAATATCTCATATATATATATATATATATATATTAATGATATAAGTCAAATATCACAAATTGATATTTTATTAATGTGTATTTAATAAGTATTAAATAAAATACACATTAATTGTGGAAATGACCGTTAGGTCCTCGACCACATGTATTTTTCGTTTAACCGTTAAACGAGTTATAAATAATTAGTATTATTCATAACAGTTGCCCTAGTGCTCTACGAGTATATTTCATTAGTGAGACTCTATAGATTTAGACATATCTGTCATGAAATCAAATTTTGTATCCATAATTCACCCACCCGTAAATTATGACGAACACGGATAAACTCAATGAATCATACAGGTCGAGGTCACTGTATATGTATAATCCATCCATCACAGGTATCCGGATTAATCCAGAGATATAGATATAAACGTCAAATCTCTATAGATATAATCACGTCGATGTTTCTATTAGAAATCCCTCAAAAAACACTTACAACTAATTTCTACAGTGTATAACGGGCCCATGGATTTAACAGATTTCTAATTCCATATTGAATACATATGCTCTGTATACATAGCTGACGGATCGTTTGTTGATACACACATGATATCATGAGCATCAGTCCACACCCAACTAACAGGCGGAGGTCTAATCTAAATAGATCACTGTCATCTAAGTGTGGAGGATAATTCAGATATCCACAGTGGTATCTCAAGTCAAATAATCACTATGCTCACTCAACCCGAGAAGATTCTTATTGACGTTGATGTACCATCCATTAAGAATTTTTGGTGAGTCGTTCAGTATTTATCCGTTATAAACACTTACACGTTTATACGAGTCTCCAAGACTCATGGTTCACTGAGAAACCATCGGAATCCAAGATTCCAATATACGACATGTACTAGACTCAATGGGTTTACTTTACTGACCAAGTAGTGTAAATCTTGACCGGAAACATTCTAAGAATGACAACGTCATGATACTACTCAATGTCAGCTGCGACGTTTTTGTAACAGTATCATAACTAATCATTATAAGGTCGGTTACGTCTTTACCAAATAAAAGAAGAAGTTATATAAAATAAGTTGTTCATTTTATTCATAATAAAATGTTACATTAGTATTTACAAGGAAATACATAATAAAATTGGCGCTCGGAGCACTGACCCTTGTTGGGGTTTTGGGCGATGTGCGCAGCGGAAGCGCGGTTCGGGCGAAATCGTAATTTAAATTTTTTTCAAATTACCGAATAAATTTTCCAATATCAAATATGAATAATTTATTCATATTTCACCTAAACCTATTTATTCGATATCAAATAGCGAAATAAATTTAAGGAAACATTGCGAAACTTTTACAAAAATATTTTTCCGCAAAATGACACAAAATGCGTTTTTGACTGAACTGACCACCCGACACTTATGGAGACCGACCAGGTCATCTCCAATAGTCTTAGGGCAGTTCATGGCTGCCCGAACAGTGATGAACTCACTGTTTGGACAGCCGTCACCCGGTAACGCCGTTTTTGGCCGTTTTCGCTTATTTCAACTCCCAAAACACATCCATTACAGAATGTGATCCAAAAACCAAAAATTCCAATTTTCATTCTTTAAATCCAAATTTTCAAGATTAATCTAATTAATCATAATACCAACCAAAGTCACCATATATAAACAACTCAAGAAAAATTATAGGTGTCACAAGAGTGTTCATAATACTCTAGAATAGAAACTCATCAACAATTGATCAATTTGGATACAAATTACACTAATTTCACCCAAATTTACTTCACACATGCAATATAACATCCAATCCATCATCCACAACCAAAAACCCTAATTTTTCATATTTGAAGGAACCCTAGAACCTTTCTAAATCATCAAGAAATAAGAAATCAAATTTCTAAGCTTAGGGTTAAGTAGATTACCTTTTAATCACTTGAAATCCCAAACTTTTTTCTTGATTTTCCTTCTTTTCTTCATGGATTTGATTAAACAAACCCTAGGGCTTTTCTTTCTTTCATTTTCGGCCATGGAAGAAGTGATAAAGGAAGAAGAAAATATTTTCTCTTTTATTTTAAGGTTGACCGACTTTTTTAAGAGTAGAAAGGTCAATTTGGCCAAAAATTAATCCAATTAATTAAAGTAAATATTTTGGTGACAAATCAAAGTTTCACACATTTACTTTAATAAAGTCATGCCATGTATTCCAATTATATATCACCATTTATCATACTAATTATGACAAATGGACAAGATATTTAATTTTCAATTATTTAATTATTTAATAATTAAATAACTAAATAATTAAATAACATCCATATATGTATTTTTATTTACATTAAATAACAAATACATATATTTATGGCATTGTCAAGATCTCATTTGACGAATAATTAATGTGTATCTAATCGTATTATGTATCAAATTCAAATACACAATAATTACGATTGGCAAAAATCCTCTAATGCATGTGTTATTGTTCAACCGATTAAATGATTCGAATTAACTCACTTAATCCGATGAAGTATTATGAATAATCCGTATTATTCATATCACGTTGCCCAATTTCTCAACGAGTACACTTCATATTATGAGACTCTCTAAGTTTAGGTTTATCAGTCACGAAATCCAATTTCGTGTCCATAATTCACCCACTCATTAATTATGATGACCACAGATAATCTTGCTAAACTATGCAAGTCGAGGTCATTGCATATGTATAATCCCTCCGTCACAGGCTATCCATATTATACCTGGGATATAGATGAGAACGTCAAATCTGTTCGGTATAATATAGTCGACTTTCAATTTACAATCTCTAAATAACACTCGAAACTAATTTCTGAAGTTATACCACGGCCATGGATTTATTAGATCGTAAATACGTGTGGATGCATATGCCTTATACACAGGACTGACAGATTCTATATTGATACGTACTGGATATCATGAGCATAAGTCCACACCCAACGAACAGACGGAGATCTGATCTAAATAGATCGGTGACGTGACTGCCATCAAAGTGTGGAGGATAACTGTAGGATACAAAAATCTAGACGACGCATGCTGTTCTAGGCTCGCGGCCTAGTTGGGAGTACGGAATAGCTCGCGGGGAACTAAACTGGAGAAATAATATAGAGTCGCCACCCGGTGTGAACCGAGACAAAGAGTTAAGGCCGCACTCACCCCTCGCAAGGGAATACCTCAAACCATTGGGTTCGGAATGGTCCCTTACTTATGTCACTTGTGATGATATGATTTGTGCAATAAACTAACCGAATCTACGCAATATATATCTCAAAGGTGACTTAGATCTAATATGCATTCATCAAAGTAACTCCTAATCTAAGTTTGCATGCTTGAAGAGTAAGTCATTAAACGACAAACACACAATATAACACAACGAGCATATTGAACCATTAAACCAAAATAAACAAATAACTATTTAACATAAACATAAACTAAACAAAATATCATGCATAAAAATAACATAATAATGCTTTGAAAATAAATAATAAATTAGGCTAAATCACACTTTAAATAATAAACAAATAATCTATGAACTACATCATGCTCAAATATAAGTTTGGATGAAACGAAATATGTGTCTCTTAAATTGTACGTGGCGTTGTATCCCAAGTACAAACCGCACTACCGTCCATTCGGATTCGGCTACGGAATTTACGTTCGGGTTTCCATCATATATACCACAAAAGGGAACACACATTTCGCTCATCCAACAATCACATAATGCCTCAACAAACGACTCTCATGCGATAATATTTTAAAATAAACAAAATAAATGAAAGATAATAAATAAAAAGGTGCCCTCAGGTCTAACTTCTCCGGTTCACTAATCCAATATTTTTCCTCGCTGTTTCGCTGTTTGGGCTGCTATTTTCACTCCGTTTCGCTGCTGTTTTAAGGGTATTGTTTTTTGGTAATTTAGGAGACTGTTTTAGCGTGTTTGGAGGGGTATTAGGCTGTGATTTTGGTGATCTTTAAGGGGAATTTTGGACAGTTTTTTGGTGTAGTTGTGGGATAGTTTTGAAAAATTTCGGGGGCTATTTGCGTGGCAGTTCACTGGCAGTGCAGTGGGGTAAATAGGCGTGCAGTTTAGGGTCATATCTGCGGCAGTTTTGGGTCCAAGGTGCGGCAGTTTTGGAGGGGGCTGTTAAAGGTCTTGGTCTTCAGCTTGTGTGAAGGTAGTGGGCGTTGTTGGCAGGCTAGGAGCAGTGACTTGGCTTCGTGAATGGTGCGTGAGTGAAGGCTGATTTATGAATGAATGGAAAAGGTTCTTGGTGTGAGACTATTGGCGTGGATTGAAGCTAATGGAGTGAAGCAAAGGTCAATGGGATGCTTACGTGAGTGGAAGGTGAGGTTAGGGGGGTTGTTGCGTGTGGACGTATAGAGGGTTTTAGCTTGAATAGCTATGGGGCGGTGAGTGGTTTTTTTTGGTGTGATTTATGATTGAGAGGGTAGGCTACCGAGTGGTTCTAGTGGTCAGAGAGAGAGTTGTCGTGTGTTTCTTGTTGAGGAAGGAGAATGATTAGGGTCTGTTTAGGGTTTCTGCCGAGAGGTTATGTGAAGGTATGGCTGTTATGGAGATGGTGCTGTGGCGTTGTGAAGGGCAGTCTCAGGCGTTTTGTGGATGTGAAAAGGGGGGTGCATTCTCGTTGAAAGTGGGCTGCTGGGTGTGTTGGTTTTGAGCGGCTGTGAAGTTGAGGCTAATGGCGTGGACAGGGTGCAAGTAAGGGAGTTTAGGGTCACGGTTTCATGGGTTGATCAGAAAGTAGAGAGAGAGATTGTTGCGTTTATGGTTTATTCTCTTTTGTTCTGGTTTGTGGCCGAGAGCGAGAGAGGCAAGAGAGAGGTTCAATAGGATTAGGGTTTGTATTATATTTTTGGTTGAAGTGCCGAGATAGTTGAGAAGGTTCTTAGGATTTATTTTTTGTGGTTTTTGCCGTGAGTCCGAGAAGGTTTAGGGTTGAGAAAAGTGTTTCTTTTATAGTCAAAGGGGATGGGTGAATCCTTGCTTGACAAGGAAGGGATTTGGCTAATAAAAGGGGGATTTGATTTGTTTCGTAAGTAAGGTCAAATACGATTGAGGGGGGACAAATTTAGGCTTGATTAGGAAGTTAGTAATTTAATTTGTGTTGATTAGGCATACAATATTTTAAGTTAGGAATATATATTTTTAATTAGGAATAAAATTTTGTTGATTGATTTAAAGTTTTATTTAATTTGGTATATGATTTAATATTTTATTTAATTTGGTATATGACTTAATTAATTATTTTATTTAATTTGGTATATTATTTAATCAATATTTTATTTAATTGGGTTGTATTTTGAGGGCCTTGGGCGTGTGGGCCAAGTGTGATGGGCTAGGTGTTGTGTTGGTTTGGTGAGTTGGTTTGGGCTAAGGTTAAATGGTTCTAGGTTTTTTTAGGCCAAAAGGTGCTTTAAAACGGAGGTCCAACGAGCGAGCTTGGAGCTAAACATGCGGATAAAATTTAACGAAATACCGATTCTCTTCCGACAACCGTTTCCTGCAACTTCCTCGACTAAAAAGGTAGTGCCTCCAAATGAGACTCATCATAGGGACTTATATGCAAAAATGCAATGCCTACAGTCGCCCCCACTTTGATGGGACTTGTGCAGTGTGTGACTTTGAACAATCCTATCAAAGTTATGCAATGCATTTCTACTTACCTGGCTCGCTAGCTGTTGCTTAACTCGTCTGCTGCTTCGAACTGAGTTGATCTGGTGGTCCATTTCGAACTGCGCTCCAATTTTGGAGCGCCATTTTCGGCATCTGATGTATGTGCCCATTTTTGGAGCGCCATTTTCGGCATCTGTTGTGTGTGCTCCATTTTGGAGCACCATTTTCAGTGGTCTTTTCCTGCTGCTTTGAAGCACCATGAATGCATATTTTTGGAGCACCATGAATGCATATTTTTGGAGCACCATGAATGCATATTTTTGCTGCTTTGAACCGTTACTTGATGAGGTGGTCTTTTCCGCTACAATTCTGCGAATACAAAACAAAAATTATATGTTTGTGATATGTATACATGTATATATGGATGCATGATGCTGATGTGGGCCTCGCCCCCAAACCGATACCGATGTGGGCCTCGCCCTTAAACTGAAACTGATGTGGGCCTCGTCCCCAAACTGATACTGATATAGGCCTCGCCCCCAAACCGATGCGGATGTGGGCCTCGACCCTCGGGACTCATCCCCAAACCGATACTGATGTGGGCCTCGGCTTTGGGACTCATCCCCAAACTGTTACTGATGTAGGCCTCGGCCCTAGAACTCATCCCCAAACTGATACTGATGTGGGCCTAGGCCTTGGGACTCATCCCCAAACTGATACTGATGTAAGCCTCAGCCCTGGGACTCATCCCCAAACTGATGCTGACATGGGCCTCGCCCCCAGACCGATACTGACATGGGCCTCGCCCCAACTTATACTGATATGGGCCTCGCCCCCAGTTGATACTAATGTAGGCCTCGCCCTCAACTGATACTGATATGGGCCTCGCCCCAAACTGATACTGACGTGGGCCTCACCCCCAACTGATACTGATATGGGCCTCGCCCCCAGCTGATACTGATGTGGGCCTCACCCCAAACTGATACTGATATGGGCCTCACCCCCAGACTGATACTGATATGGGCCTCGCCCCAACTGATACTGATGTGGACTGATACTGATATGGGCCTCGCACCCAGACTAATATGGGCCTCGACCCAAACTAATACTGATATGGGCCTCTCCCACAAACCGATGCAGATGTGGGCCTCGACCCTCGGGACTCATCCCCAAACCGATACTGATGTGGGCCTCGGCACTGGGACTCATCCCCAAACTGTTACTGATGTAGGCCTCGGCCCTGGGACTCATCCCCAAACTGATACTGATGTGGGCCTCGGCCCTGGGATTCATCCCCAAACTGATACTGATGTAGGCCTCGGCCCTGGGACTCATCCCCAAACTGATGCTGACATGGGCCTCGCCCCCAGACCGATACTGATATGGGCCTCGCCCCAAAATGATACTGATATGGGCCTCGCCCCCAGCTGATACTGATGTGGGCCTCGCCCCCAACTAATACTAATATGGGCCTCGCCTCCAGACTGATACTGATATGGGCCTCGCCCCAAACTGATACTGACGTGGGCCTCGCCCCCAACTAATACTTTTATGGGCCTCGCCCCCAGCTGATACTGATGTGGGCCTCACCCCAAACTGATACTGATATCGGCCTCGCCCCCAGACTGATACTGATATTGGCCTCGCCCCCAGACTGATACCGATATGGGCCTCGCCCCAACTGATACTGATGTGGGCCTCGCCCCAACTGATACTGATATGGGCCTCGCGCTCAGAATGATATGGGCCTCGCCCCAAACTGATATTGATATGGGCCTCGCCCCCAGACTGATACTGATAAGGGCCTCACCCCTGTGATTCATTCCTGAAAACTGCTGACATTGTACTGTTGCCGCTTCTGGTTGGCTTGCATTTGACGCTTTCTCTTTTTCTCCTTTGAAACCTGTTACGACAGAACAAACACAAAAGGGATGCAAATATGTTATGTGTATGCATGCATGCATGAATGAATTTTCTATTCTGTTGGGTTAGGTCTTCTGCCAGTCCTCCTGGTGATCGCTCGGCCTTTTCTTCCTCAGGCGAAATACTGCTTCAATCTATCCATGTTGATTGGCTCGGTGAACTCATTCCCCTCCAAACCTGACAGTCTTACTGCCCCGTTCCCCATTTTCTGAATGGCTATCCTATCTTATGCTTGCTTCTTTCAGGAATTCCCGTGTTCTAAACATTGTTGAGTATCACAGTACCATGGTTGAATGCTTTTTTCAAACATACTCAGTCAAGTAGGCGAAATGGATGTCTTTATTATTATTCAGGAAAAGGTTCAAACAAGTGGACGAAGTCGATGTCTTTATTAAGAATACAGAAAATAAACTAGAAGGAACAGTTTCATTGCCTTCTTCATTGGCCTATGGTTCTTCACTGCTGTCATCCTCTATCCTCATGGAAGGAATTGGGTGGTTGGGAGTTTGGAGGACAAATCTCTCGGGTAGGCCAGAGTCGATCATATAGGTGGGTGGTGGAACGGAGTGGTAATTTGGAAGGGGATTCCGATATGTGTTGGGTTATTCTTTCTCAGGATCGGGTATTTTATGGGCATCAATAAGGGTTTTGGATTTCATGCCTAAGGTGGGTGCAGTTTTCAGTTTCGTGGCCTCTCCTCTGATAGAAGTGACAATACAGGCTTAGGTCAAGGTTGGTGGTATAGGATCTGGGAGTGGCTTAGGCTCTAAGGGTTTTAGGAGTCGTCCTTGTCCCTTCAACTCTCAAGCACCTTAGATAAAGGCTTCCCCAGGTTAAAGAAATGCCGATTCTTGATGGCAGCAACCTCGACAGTAGCGGACTTAGTCTCAGAATGCCCCCTAAAAGTCCTTCTATTCTGGCCATAGAACTTCCGGTTTTCCGCCTCCTCTTCTTCAATGTCCATGACAGTCTCCCTCAACTGTCGAAAATCCGCAATCATGGAGGTCATCCTCCTCAGCTTACCATAGATAGAGGGCTTAGTACCCTTGATAATCATCTTAATTTGGTCTTTCTCTGAATGCCGGGTCTGTATTTTCAAAAGTTGACCTCTCCAGCGGTCTACATACTCCTTGAAGCTCTCCTCCGGCTTCTGCTTAGTGTTCTCCAGATCACGGAGTGACAAGTCAATTTCTAAGTATGTAACACACTGCTTCAGAAAAGCATCAGCTAGTTCCCTCCAATCTTCCTTAACCTTCTTCTCTAAGCTATGATATCAAACCACAGGTGCCCCCTCGAGTGACATCCCAAACATCTTTTGGACTTGGCACTGTGATGGGCCCACTGAACTCATGACTGAGACATATTGCTGCAAATGGACTCTCGGGTCTCCATTCCCATTAAACTTGGCCATGTTGGGCATTTCAAACTGAGCTGGCAGCTGCTCTCCGAAGGTCATTGCCTCATAATCTAACAACTCTTCATGTTTACCCCTCATTTTGAAGGTAACTGTTTCAACCTGATCCCGAAGCTTCTGAAATTCTGCCTGAGACCCAATCACTCTACCTGTTGCATACTCTGCCATGTCGTCATCAAAAGCGGGGATATCATCCCCCAACCCATTCGGAGGCTCCTCGCGTCCCACATTCTCAGAATTTCCCCCAACACGGGGCACAACCATATTTTCCATTGCAGTAGTCAAGGCTTGCAACTGTTCGGTAATCTTGGCGAAACCATTTTTCCAACTGATCTATCTGGGATACCTCATTATCGGATGTACTCATATCTTTTTACCGGTCTTTTAGTGAGTCTTCACTCTTCCCCAAACCAACAGGAATCTATGATATCTTTTTAGACATAGAGGGTGTTACAGAATATATGTATGCATGAGATGAATGAGATGCATATGATACAAGGAATATATCAACTCATTAAAATCTTCACACAAATCGACCCATCATCATTTTAGAAGCTTTTGGGCTAACTGTCAAAGGAGTGAACTCGTCCCCGTTTAAATGGCCCAACAAGTTCACATCTCATGGCAAGAAGTCCAACCGTATCCAAATGATAATGTTCATAAACATAAACATATAATGGCCCATTGGCGTTTTAGAAGCTTTTGGCCCAATCATCATAAGATATGTTCTTGCCCCATTTTAAATGGCCCAACAATCCCATACCTCATGACAAAAGGTCTGAATGGATCCAAACGACCATGTTCCCAAACACAAGCATACAAAAATAATTTCTACAGAGTGGCCCTTCAACATTTAAGAAGCTTTTGGCCCAATTGTCATAGGATACGAACTCGTCCCAGATTAAATGGCCCAACAAGTTCGCATTTCTGACGAGAAGTCCAACTGCATCCAAATGAGGATGGTCCACAAGCACAAGGAAATATTTGCTATAGGCCATACAACCTCAGTCTACGTGTGGGTTTGCGGGAGTGTAGACAAAGACTCTCACCGGCGAAGGATTGCCCACAACTAGGTCTCCCCACTCAAGGGTTCGAGCACCAAGTGAGCGCACCTTTTTTATATCTTACAGTACGTGCCAACGAGTTATTGTGTGTGACTGACTGTCAGATGGATTTCCCATTGTAGATTCCCCAGAGGGAGGGTGGAGCGAGGCTCTCTTAAGTACCCTAGCCTCTAAGGCTCTTATCGCTTGGTGACAGGAATAAACAACGAGTCCTCCAAATTAGTCCATCACAGTAGGCTACGAGTAGATGATTATCTAGGTGCCTTCACAACTTTTCCTTCTAGAAAGGTAGTGAGTGAAGGAAGACACCAAACCATTACCCAACCTAAACAATATGCCTTTGATTAAACCTCTGTTAACTCACAGTAGACACATTTAATTAAAGCACAAATCATAATATTACAAGACATTATTTTGGGGCCGATTCTCTATCCCCAGTGGAGTCGCCAGACTATAGGACACAAAAATCTGGGCGACGCATGCTGTTCTAGGCTCGCGGCCTAGTTGGGAGTAGGGAATAGCTCGCGGGGAACTAAATCGGAGAAATAAGATGGAGTCACCACCCGGTGTGAACCGGGACAAAGATTTAAGGCCGCACTCACCCCTCGCAAGGGAAGACCTCAAACCGTTGGGTTCGGAATGGTCCCTTACTTATGTCACTTGTGATGATATGATTTGTGCAATAAACTAACCGAATCTACGCAATATATATGCTCAAAGGTAACTTAGATCTAATATGAATTCATCAAAGTAACTCCTAATCTAAGTTTGCATGCTTGAAGAGTAAGTCATTAAACGGAAAACACACAATATAACACAACGAGCATATTGAACCATTAAACCAAAATAAACAAATAACTATTTAAACATAAATATAAACTAAACGAAATATCATGCATAAAAATAACATAATCATTCTTTGAAAATAAATAATAAATTAGGCTAAATCACACTTTAAATAATAAACAAATAATCTATGAACTACATCATGCTCAAATACAAGTTTGGATGAAACGAAATATGTGTCTCTTAAATGGTACGTGGCGTTGTATCCAGAGTACAAACCGCACTACCGTCCATTCAGATTCGGCTACAGAATTTACGTCTGAGTTTCCATCCTATATACCACAAAAGGGAACACACATTCTGCTCATCCAACAATCACATCATGCCTCAACAAACGACTCTCATGCAATAATATTTTAAAATAAACAAAATAAATGAAAGATAATAAATAAAAAGGTGCCCTCAGGTCTAACTTCTTTTGTCGTCTCACGAAAGGGCGTTACACGGCCGTTGGAAGGGTTGATACTCCGCAACTTTTCCGGTTCACTAATCCAACATTTTTCCTCGCTGTTTTGCTGTTTGGGCTGTTGTTTTCACTCCGTTTCATTGCTATTTAAGGGTATTGTTTTTTGGTAATTTTGGAGACTGTTTTGGCGTGTTTGGATGGGTATTAGGCTGTGATTTTGGTGATCTTTAAGGGGAATTTTGGATAGTTTTTTGGTGCAGTTTTGGGACAGTTTTGAACAGTTTCAGGGGCTATTTGCGTGGCTGTTCACTGGCAGTACAGTGGGGTAAATAGGCGTGCAGTTTAGGGTCCTATCTGCGACAGTTTTGGGTCCAAGTGCGGCAGTTTTGGAGGGGGCTGTTAAAGGACTTGGTCTTCAACTCGTGTGAAAGCAGTGGGCGTTGTTGGAAGGCTAGGGGCAGTGACTTGGCTTCGTGAATGGTGCGTGAGTGAGGGCTGATTTATGAATGAATGGAAAGGGTTCTTGGTGTGAGACTACTGGCGTGGATTGAAGCTAATGGAGTGAAGCAAAGGTCAAGGGGATGCTTACGTGAGTGGAAGGTGAGGTCAGGGGGGTTGTTGCGTGAGGACGAATGGAGGGTTTTAGCGTGAATAGCTATGGGGCAGTGAGTGGTTTTTTTTGTGTGATTTATAATTGATAGGGTAGGCTACCGAGTGGTTCTAGTGATCAGAGAGAGAGTTGTCGTGTGTTTCTTGTGAGGAAGGAGAATGCTTAGGGTCTGTTTAGGGTGTCTGCCGAGAGGTTATGTGAAGTTATGGCTGTTATGGAGATGGTGCTGTGGCGTTGTGAAGGGCAGTCTCAGGCGTTGTGTGGACGTGAAAATGGGGTGCATTCTCGTTGAAAGTGGGCTGCTGGTGTGTTGTTGTTTTGAGGGGCTATGAAGTTGAGGCTAATGGCATGGACAGGGTGCAGGCAAGGGAGTTTAGGGTCACGGTTCATGGGTTGATCAGAAAGTAGAGAGAGAGATTGCTGCGTTTAGGGTTTATTCTCTTTTGTTCTGGTTTGTGGCCGAGAGCGAGAGAGGCGAGAGAGAGGTTCAAGAGGATTAGGGTTTGTATTATATTTTTGGTTGAAGTGCCGAGAGAGTTGAGAAGGTTCTTAGGATTTATTTTTTGTGGTTTTTGCCGTGAGTCCGAGAAGGTTTAGGGTTGAGAAAAGTGTTTCTTTTATAGACAAAGGGGATGGGTGAATTCTTGCTTGACAAGGAAGGGATTTGGCTAATAAAATGGGGATTTGATTTAGTTTCAAGTAAGGTAAATACAAGATTGAGGAGGGACAAATTTAGGCTTGATTAGGAAGTTAGTATATTTAATTTGTGTTGATTAGGCATATAATATTTTAAGTTAGGAAAAATATATTTTTAATTATGAATAAAATTTTGTTGATTGATTTAATGTTTTATTTAATTTGGTATATGATTTAATATTTTATTAATTTGGTATATGACTTAATTAATTATTTTATTTAATTTGGTATATTATTTAATTAATATTTTATTTAATTGGGTTGTATTTTGAGGGCCTTGGGCGTGTGGGCCAAGTGTGATGGGCTAGGTGTTGTGTTTGTTTGGTGAGTGGGTTTGGGCTAAGGTTAAATGGTTCTGGGTGTTTTTAGGCCAAAAGGTGCTTTAAAACGGAGGTCCAACGAGCAAGCTTGGAGCTAAACATGCGGATAAAATTTAATGAAATACCGATTCCCTTCCGACAACCGTTTCTCGCAACTTCCTCGACTAAAAAGGTAGTGCCTCCAAATGAGACTCATCATAGGGACTTATATGCAAAAATGCAATGCCTACAATAACTCATATATCCCATTGTGGTATCTCAAGTCAAATGACCAATATGGCCGCTCAACTCGAGAAGATTCCTATTGACGTTGGTGTACCATCTATTAGGAAATCTGCAGTGAGTCGTTCAGTGTCTTATCAAATAAACACCTACATGTCTATACGAGTCTCCCGAGACTCTTGGTTCATTGGGATAAACCATCAGACCGAGTCACGATATACGATATGTACTGGTCTCAGCGGATTTTACTAACCGACCCGTGTTAGTAAACCTTGACCAGGAACTTTATTTAAGGATATACATCTAATAGTGCGCTTCCCAATGTCAATTACAAACTACATTGTAACTGCGTACTACATTGTAAATCCTAGGGTCTTTGTCTAATATACACGTATCACTAAACCAGATTTAGCTTCGATCTAATCATAATCAGATATCTAATCGTAATTAGATCGAATAAGTCTACAAAAGACAAGGGTGCTACCATTAAATTAGTAATACTATGGAAAATAAAATTACTCGAATTTATGAATCGGACATAAATACGATCCGGATTGGCACTCCGAGCACCAACCCTAACATATACTAGTTACAAATTATAAATTCATAGCTAGGCTACAATCGTAGTCCTCGATAAATGAGTTTACTTACTCATAAGCATGATGAAAACAAAAATTATAAAGAAAAATTTAGATGAAAGCCTAGATGTTCTTAATGATCCAAGCCTTGATAATGCTTATATAATTATTGCATGAAGATTTTTCTCATTGTAACATGCTATTCTTATTATATCAAGATACAGACCATTGGCGCGCCATGGAAGACTCCATGTCGTGTTAAGGAAAGCTCTGTGTCTCGTCATCCATACAAAAATTATACCCTTTAGCGTCGAAATAAATCTACGCCAAAAACCATATTTTCGACGCAAAATATTATTAGCGTCGAAATAATCAGATGCCAAAAGTGGACGCTGAAATTTCGACGAGAATAACTTTTAGCATCGAATTAAATAATTGCGACGCTAAATACTGTATTTGGCGTCCAATTTTGTTCGACGCTAAATTAAATTTTCTGACGCTATAGGTTATATTTGGCAACGAAATAAGTCGACGCTAAAAGTTTGACTTTTATCGTCGAAGCATTTCGACGCTAGAGTATATTAAAAAAGTAATATATGTGTACTTACTGCTGCGATTTTCTTGTAACTATTAGCGTCGACATGATCGACGCCAAAAGATTCATTTTGGCGTCGACTATTCGATGCTAATAGTTAAAAAAATTGTTTTTTAAAAAATTATTAATTTACTTCTTTTTAGTCTAAAATAATTGATTTAATATTTAATTTAATTGAAAAATAACAGAATTACAAAATATTATAATAATTATTATATTCAATTTTTTTTTAGAAAAAAATTATATTATATTAAAACTATTTGTTCAAAATGTTTATACAAAACCAAATATAAAATTTATTGTTGCTGTGATGGGGGACGCTCGAGCCCGATGCACCCTGACTGATTGAGGCCTCCAACATCTGACGGAAAACATCATTTGCTGTTCAAAATGCTTCATCTTCTTCTCGTGGTCCACCTTGACCTGTTTTAGCTCGTCCTTAGTCTGTTGTAGCTCGTCTCGGGTGGTGGCTAACTCATCTCGAAGAGAGGCATTTTTCGAATTAACAGTACTGCGTGCAGATGACGTCGGCTTCTTACGAGTGCCAAGGCCAATGTTGTAAGCTGTCTGATTCTTGAAAACCAATTGCGACAACTGCTCATCTGGTATCGGGTCGGAACCTGTCTCCTGAGTTTGATGTTGGAGTTCCATCATTTCGTTCTGTTTCAAAAAATAAGTTAATATTAGAATTTGAGAAAAAAAATAATATATATAATATTATTTATTTTATTTTAAAAACTGAAACTTACATAGCAGCGTTCGGCTTCTTCATTTATCCATTTGTTTCTCTCATTGTAATGAGTCACACGGAAAAAATATGGAAATGATTGCACCTCACATGTGTTACTCTGTTATAAACAGAAAATAAATTCAATATTATTCCACATTAGTAAAACCAATGAACTGTTAAATTTTACGTTAGGATATATTTACCTCGAATGTTCGGCACGATGTTGAATAAATGGCGTCGAACCTCCACGGTGGTTAAAACGCAAGTGACTTCGAATTCCGCATTTGCGTGACATTTATCCTGCATTTACCAACAATGTAAGTACCGAAAACAAAGACAATTATAAATTTCCGTTTATTTCAAAATTTACCTCGTGTTTTTTGGTAGACCAAAGCTCATATAAGAATGTCCAGTCTTGCTCCTCTATAAAATCAGGCTTGTGTTGTGGAGCATCTGAAGGTCCATGTTCGTCGAATATTGGTTTTAGGACTTTTGTCCTATAATCTTTATAACTTTTCCCCATGTGGTAGTCAATATATTGTTGGACATTCACTTTGGTCAGATCAAAGTCGAACCACTCCTACATGAATAACAACCGAGTAAAAATAAGTATAAAATAAAAAAGTTAACTAACAAACAATATCGAAAACTTACAAGTAGCGAAGAGAATAGCTGGTTGATTTTCGTCTCCCACGGTATCTTTCTCCAAGAAATGTAGTTTTGGGGAGCTTCATATCGAGATACAGCTCCTATGGCTGTATTAAACGCTGAATTATGTTGTCCGGCTTGACTGTGTCCATCATCTGATATCTTAATCCGGATACGGCCGTGAGTCTTAACGTACTTAGACAACCCCAGGCCACGGGTGCGTCCTCAACCCTTCGTTGTACTGGACTCACCTGTGCTAGCAGAGACTCCACCAGGGCCAGTTGTCCTTGCTGATGTAGATGGAGTCGTATTAGCCCGTCTGCGATTGCCCGGTGCCATCTGCAAAAACACAAAAAGTTTCATGTATTTTGAATGTAATAGAACCAAACCAAACACATGCATTTTATAGTATATGTATGAACATTATATTACAAAACCAAACCAAACTAAACTTAACCAAACCAAACACATTCCAAAATTTAATGTTAATCAGAATTTTCTCGGCCTTGGCCTTCCCTCTCTCGCTCACCTAAATCTCACTCACATACAAGAATCACAAACACGCTCTTCTAGTCCAAACCATGCAATTCCAAACCCAACCAAAGAACAGCCCCTTCCAACCGACCAATCCAAACACACAGACCCCACAACATCAATTTTCCAGAAGAACAGCAGCAAATTTGCTGCTGTTGGGGGCAACACCAACCAAAAAACCCTAAAGACCCCTTCTCATTCTTTGACCAAACAAAACAACACACAAAAAACCACCAAATAACTGAAACAAACAAACCAAAACAACCATCAAACAACCGAAATAACCAAAACAAAAAACACCACAAACGAACCACCAAACAATCGAAACAAACCAACCAAAAGAACCACCAAACACCTAGAAAATCAACCAACAAATTTTCTTCCTCAACCACAAAAATCAGCATCACCAACCAAGCCACTAGCAGCCCTAAAATTAAACCACAAACCGAGAAAGAAGAAGAATTTGAGACTTACCTTTTAAGTCTACGAATTTGCTGAAGAAGAGTGGTTGGAGCCGAGAAAGAAGAAGAAGCATAGAGAATTCTGGTTTGGACGTCTGAGCCGAGAAAGAAGAAGACGCTGGTTTTAGGGATTTAATGGACTGCTGTTCTGGGTGGCAACACCAACCAAAAAACCCTAAAGACTCATTCTCCTTCTTTGACCAAACCAAAACAACACACAAAAAACCACTAAATAACTGAAACAAACAAACCAAAACAACCACCAAACAACCGAAATAACCAAACCAAAACAACACACAAACGAAGCACCAAACAATCGAAACAAACAAACCAAAACAACCACAAAACACCTAGAAAATCAACCAACAAATTTTCTTCCTCAACCACAAAAATCAGCATCACCAACCAAGCCATTAACAAGCCCTAAAATTAACCACAAAACCGTGAAAGAAGAAGAATTTGAGACTTACCTTTCAAGTCTATGAATTTGCTGAAGAAGAGTGGTTGGAGCCGAGAGAAAGAAGAAGAAGGCAGAGAGATATCTGGTTTTGGACGTCTGAGCCGAGAAAGAAGAAGACACTGGTTTTAGGGATTTAATGGACATTTAGCGTCGAAATGATTCGACGCCAAAAGTAAATAATTTCGACGCTAAAAAGTTGGCTGCTTATTAAAAATTTAGGGTATTTTTCCGGGAAATTTTATTGTTTTCATTTAGCGTCGAAATTAAACAAATCGACGCTAAATGTTAGACATTTAGCATCGATAAGACATATCGATGCTAAATGTATAAAATTTAGCGTCGAAATATAATAGGGATGTTAAATGTCTGTCATAGCGTCGACTATTATATCGACGTTAAATGTCTAACATTTAGCGTCGAAAAGTCTTATCGACGCTAAATGTCTACCATTAAAAATAATAATAACAATTATATGATAATTATAGTATTAATAATTACGACAATCTTTCAACCTTATTTAAATAACAATTAAAAACAACAACCATACATTATAATTCAGAAAATTATTCATCAATCACAAAATACACTAACTTCATTAATCACTATTATCTTCGGTATTTGAGGATTCGTGACTGGAATGGAAGTCATCTTCAGTGTCAAATTCTTCTTCACTTGCTACTTCAACGCTCACTTTAGAAGGAGGAATTATCTCAACGTCTGTGCTATCTCATGTTAATGTGATATTTTCAGGAACGGTGACAGTTAGTCCATAAAATATCTGTTCAGGAACTTCAAAGTTGCCAGAGACTTCTTGTGTTTCATCTGATATGTCAACTCTATCTTTCTCCTGCGTGTCCAAATGCCCATATGTTGTAAATTTTCTACCACCATCCATCCAGTTCCTAACTTTGGATCAGATATATATATCACTGAACGTACTTGGGTACAAAAAATGTATGAATCATTCTTGTACCAAAAACGTTGAACATTAATTGACGTTAGATGATTACTAACTTGCTCCTCTTTCTGGCATTTGTGTCAAACCACTAACAGTCGAATAACACAATATGTCGTCCGGGTCGGTATATCAACTCAATGACCGATTGCAACACTCCGTAGAAGTCAATAAGATCTGAGCCATATTCTCCTTGGACTACAATTCCATAATTCTGAGTCACATGAGTAACATCTTGCTGTTCGGTATAAAATCTAACTCCGTTGACAATGCATCCACTATATTCATAAGCCTGCTTTTGAGGCCCATAAGCCAAAGAAACCAACGAGGATGACGAGTCCAATTAACCATTTTGCACTTGGTTCTTAATCTAACAATGAGAGAAATGGATGTGTTAATATAACAAACTGAAATATTTAATGTTAGAATAAAAATAAATATAAAATGTTAGGCCTTACAGTTGTCTCAAACCATTTAGGAAATTCTTTTTTGTGTGTTTCATCAATGCTATGGTCACCACCACATTGTAGCATTGTTAGATGTTGCTTACAAAAAATGAGTTAGGTTAATGTATGGAAAAAATATTATGGTTATGCACCAGAAAAACTTACGTTAAATACGGTTGTACTTCATCACAATTACTCAATATAAACCAATGCACACGTTGAACTTCCTGAAGGGTTAGTAATTTGACACATACTGCTCCAAATGGTCTGCAATTTTGACGGAACAATGTGCTATCTTGCGAATTACTTGCATCTCCATCATAGTTTCGTGGCCGATGATTAAAATGAGTTTCAATATTCTGCATGTACATCGAACAAAATGTTATTGCTTCACTTGATACAACAGCTTCAGCTATTGACCCTTCAGGACGCGCCTTGTTTTTCACATATTGTTTGTAATCTCCCAAAGCCCTACAGATATGACAACAAGTTTGCATTAAAACTAAATTCAATGCACAGTAACAATTTAAAAATGTAATATTTAAAAATGTATATATATAGTACCTCTCAATGGGATACATCCATCTGTAATGGACATGACCTCCCTTTCTAGCTTCAGCCGGTAAATTCATGGCCAGATGTACCATCACATCAAAAAAAGCGGGTGGCAAAATTCGCTCCAACTTGCATAGGATTATCACGATTGCTCGCTCAAGTTCGTCAATAACAGTTGTGGTTAATGTCCTCTGACATAATTGTTTAAAGAAGCCACATAGATCAAGTACGACGTCGCATACATTCGGGGGGAGATAAGGTCGAATGCCAATGGGAAGGAGAATCTCGAGAAGCACATGACAATCATGACTCTTTAATCCCGTTATTGTATCATCTCTGACCCAATGCCCAATATTCGATGCATAATCATCAGAGAATTTAACCATTTTCAGCCAATCACAAAATGATTTTCTCTCTGATTAAGTGAGCACATAACTAACAGGTGGCTTAATAAGACCTCTAGAAGTGACTTGTAAATGCAATTCACTACGAATTCTAAGATCTTGTAGGTCCAATCTACCATTTACAGTGTCTTTTGTCTTACCCGGAATATTGAATAGTGTGCCCACTAAACTCTCACAAATGTTTTTTTTTCTATATGCATTACATCCAAATTATGTCGCAAACTCAGAGTCCCTCAATATTCTAACTCAAAGAAAATACTCTTTCCTGTCCAATTCAACTCTTCAGGTAAGATTTTCGATTTTTATCTCTATCATTAGGATGTTTACCTGGTGTGCTGTCTCTGAAATGTTGATGTTGGCAAAGTATGTCAAATCCAGACAATGGACTGGGCATACTCTGAGGTTCATGTTGACAGTTAAATAATTTACTCATCCACCAAGGATGACTCAACTCAAGAAATCTCCAGTGCCCTGTTTATCCTATTTTATTCCGTAATCGTTGCGAAGGTGTTTGACCCGTACAAACTGGACATGCCATGTATCCCTTAGTGCTCCATCCAGATAATGAACCATAAGTTGGAAAATCATTAATGGTCCATAATAATGCGGCATGCATCTGAAAATACTGCTCGGAAGCTGCATCATAGGTATACACACCCACATTCCATAATGTTTGTAACTCCTCGATCAATGGTCTCAAGTAAATATTCATATCTTTACCAGGGGAATGTGGACCAGGGATAAGCAATGACATAAACATGAACGGATCCTTCATACATTTCCATGGAGGTAAGTTATATGGAAAAACAATAACGGGCCACATGCTATAAGAGTTGTACATATTCCCAAATGGGTTAAAACCATCAAAGGCAATACCTAACCTGACATTACATGGGTCCTCAGCGAAACGGGGGTACATGTCATCAAATTCCTTCCACTCGGTTCCATCCACAGGATGTCTAAGTATGCCATCTGCACCGATCCTCTTTTCATGATGCCACATCATGTCAGTCGCTGTGTGTCGTGACATGAACAATCTCTGCAGCCTGGGCGTTAAAGGGAATATCGCAATATCTTTTGAGGCACTTTCTTCCCCGTACCACGGACTTTGTACCGACTTTCACCACATATCGGACAATATTCAAGTGATTCATACTCGGCACGAAATAATACACAATCATACTTACAAGCACCCATTCCCAGATCACGCAATATTTTCTTTGCCTCGTAGTACGACTTAGGCAATTCACTTCCAACTGGTAACATTTGGCCCAGTAACTCTAGCATCATATCAATACTTTTGTTGGTCATTCTGTTGATCACTTTAATGTGTAATAATTTCACAACGAAATTCAAGATCGACATTCCAGCACCTTCAAATAGAATTTTTTTTGCCTCATCAAGTAGTTCATTAAATAAATTTTGATCATTTCCACTTAACACTGGCATGTCACCACTGACACTATGACCAAGTTGTGGACCTTGTAAGTCATGCAAGGCATCGGTTATCTCATCGTTTACAGGTTGATTGTAACTACTGCTCCCTTCACCGGAATCAATAAACCATGACTGAGAATGATACTGCTCACCGTGATAAATCCACGTACGGTAAGTTGGTGATATTCCTGGCATGTATAAATGATTATGAACTTCATCTAACCGTTTCCTTTTCCTATTCAAACAATTTGCACATGGACACCGAACACGACCTTCTGCATCAATGTGTTGCTTTGCGACTTCCATAAACTCATACACTCCATTACGATATTCAACACTCAATCTATCCAGCGAGCTCATCCAATTTCTATCCATTTAAGCGAAATACCTAAATATAATAATATAATTATTAAATATCATATTACACTCATCAACATTACTAATTCATTAATTATTTATTTAAACATATACATATATATTTAGTTGATAAAGTAAATAGTTTACAGAAAAATTCTATTTAGTTAATTAATTAACTTAATCTACATATATGCATATAAGCCACTAACAAAAAGTATATAATAAACATAATCATAAAAATTGAAAAATAATAAAGAAATATAAAAAAAGACTTACCTTATGGAAAATTGATTACAATTTTATTGAAAATTTGTAGGAGAGTTGTGAGGTTGCAGAGGAAAGATTCTGAGATTTCAGAGGATGAAAATGAAGAGAATTGGAGAAAAAACAGAGGGGGAGAATGGATGGTGGCATTCTGCATTTTAATCTATATTTAGCGTCAAAACATTAAATTCGACGCGAATTGTTGTAATTTTTAGCGTCGAATAAACTATTTCGACGCTAAATGTTTGATTTTTAGCGTCGACATAAATTTAGACGCTAAAGATTAAAGGATTGTCGGTGAAATCTTCAGAAACGTTTAGCGACGCCACATAGTCGACGCTAAATGTCTTGTTTTTGGCGTCGACTAGTAGTTTTGACGCTAAAAGTATAACATTTAGCGCCAAAAATTATTGGAATAGTAAAACAATTTAGCGTCGAATATTTTTCGACGCTATAACTGTACTTTTAGCGTCAATAAAAATTTTCGACGACAAAAGTTAAATATTTGGCTTCGAAAATTATTTTGAATATTAGTTGGACGCTAAAAGTCATAATTCTTGTAGTGCATGACTTCGAAATTAGGCTTGACATAAATTTACACTCTGTTAATGGCGTGCCAAAATGGTAGTGTGGCGCCACTAATACTGCATACGGTGATTCTGAGACAGATAAGATCCAATCTTCACTGATATTTATTGTATTTAACTTTGAATCATCCAATAAAAGTCCATAAAGCTCCATATCTGCAAAACACACATAAATACACGTAAACTAGCCCAAATGATTTTGACTTGACCAATAAATCATATAATTTATGATGATAAATATCGGAATATTACGCATGTATCACATCCCCGAATTTATGATTTTTCTAGTCCCAAGTAAAACAAAATTAAATAAAACGAAAAATTAATAAGTAAAACTACCTAGGTTATTTTCGTATGGATCAAGATTGCATTTAATGTATGCAACAAGCTTTTAAATCCTTAGACAACCCTAATAGCTGGTCTTATGAGACCTTACATTGATAAAAACCACAAAGTCATTTAATATGCAATCATACAGAACTAATAAATCAAATAAAATAAAAACAAAAGTATAAATAATCCTGATCGGTTTTCTATAGAAATTTCCTCAGATATTGCTTATACATTGGTCAAAGTACCCTTCAAAGTGCTCATTTACATCAGAGTACAAGATTCTTTTAAGTAAATCTATTGAAGTTAGATTCAAAGTGTGTGTTGATCTTTTCATAGTTGGCCCCCAAACTAATCAACTCAGTAACTCTGTCTCAAAAGCTGAAATTCAATGAGTTAAACCAACCTATTTATCTTAATATCTCTATGTTTTATCACATTAAACTTATGAATTTAGGCTTTTGTAATGTTTGTTTTTCTTCTTTTTTCTTCTATTTTTTTTCTTCTCAGAAGCTTTCACACTATCCTTTAATGCAGCTCTTTCCTCATGATAGAATATCCTCTGATGCACCTGTAGTACAAGGAACACAGTACCATCTTACTTAAGTAGCTTCACAATTAATAAAGGTTATAGGTATTTTTTCTCTAAGATGCTAGCCTAAGTGTAATTCTAAAGTCGAGATAGATATCAAGAGTAAAGGTCATTCCTTATCAATAAACTTCATTAACTATTTCAAGTCCTAAACTGTTAAGGATCATTTACGTGCTCTACTACGTTCAGACTTGATAAAACTCATTCAAAGCATTAAACATATATTACGCAAATATATATTATTTTCTAAAACCATAGACTAGGGCAATCAAATTCTTGTCATCAGACTATGGTTAACTAAACATGATTTTTTTTTTTTTTTTTTTTTTACTATAAAATCTAGATATGGGGGTGATCCATACTAATCTGCTAGTGGCTGGCCATCATCCTCATCATCTTCTCAAAAGACTGATTGTCGGAGATTTGACACTATGCATGCCTCTCCGAATTGCTCAACCACTGAGTTATGGTCAAGCACGGCTTCTGAGGGGTATCGAATTTCTTTTCAAAGAAAAGGCTCATTTTGTTCGAACATCGATTTATCTAAGGCGTGACAATTTTAGTGGCGTATTCGTGCTAGCAAAACACAACGATGTATCATCTTAAGGGTTTTCAAGGACAAGTTCTTTGTGACCTTGGAAGGACTTGTTCCATCCAAATTAAATTCGTGGTTCTTGAGGTTCAAATCCATTATTGGAGTTTTCTTGGCCTAATCATCCAAGTGAGTTCCTCGTCAATATGTTTTCAAGTTCATGATGATTTCCATTGTTTTTAAATTAAGTTTTGCAGTAAACGAAACAAGAAATAAAATACTTTCAAACCACTAGTAGAGTGTCATCCACTCATGCACAGTCATCCCAAGTATGCTCATGATGCCTCATGTGGCATTGAGCACCCCTATAGGCTTATTCATGTTCATGTTCATGTTCATGTTATCCTACTTATGCAATGTCAAGTCCCGCTAAGTACGTATCACACCCCCAGGTTATGTTACTGGTGAGATTTTCAAGACAAGTTATTTTCCAGCATGAACTTGGGTTTCAATTCAGAATTACAGTATCAAGCCATGTTTATGGTTTTCAAGCATGTTTACGTTTTTAGATCATGTTTACGTTGTTAAACATGATCTAAATTAAAAATAAAATTTAATTTTTTAATTTGTCACATAGTATTTATTATTCAATAATTGAATAGTACACAGAGGATGCAAATACATGGAAATCTTTAGTTTCAAGCCAGACTGGTTCAATTTTTTTTAATTTAAAAAAAATTAAATTTAATATTTTTTTATAATTTTTAATTAGATAAAACTATTTACGACGTAGGTTGGTTCTGGCGGTTTTTCGGAACGGTTCAACCAATCAAACTACTAACCTATTGAACTTTTAGGATCACCAGTTCGGTTCTGAAAATACTGTTTTTAGAAGTTATGTTTTTTAATTCAAAAATGATGTACGTACATAATAGAACACATAAAAATATTAAATATATATTTATATATATATATATTTGTCACATAGTGAATATTTTTTTATTTTTTAATATTTATATGCAAGTATTTGTACATTTTTATATGCATATATCATTATTGTTCTTAATTGTGATTATGTAAAATTCAGGAATACAGATATAAAAGAAGATTTTTAGAAATTTACATAAATGACGCAATATGTTTTGTCAATTACAGAACTAATAATAACCTAAATTCCTTATTTTAATAACCAAACATATGAATTTTGGACCAATTACTCTTAACTAATAAAATTTTTAAACTTGTACATCTTTCAAACCCTTCAAATATATTATGGGTGTTGTATATATTAAGTAAGTTTTCTTTAAATGGTCATGTTGATAAATTATTACAATAAGAAATGCTTATCATGAGTTAAAATTGAATAAAATAGTTAAAATCCAGTGAAAATGGTTGATTTTCGATATTGAAAATAAAATCATAAAAAATACTAATTGGCGACCGTAGGCGATGGTGTGATCTCTTTGTGTGGAATTACATGTTGGGCAACCGCAACTAGGGATGACAATCGAGAGTCTTGTCTCGAAAGTGTCTCATCTCGTCATGTCCCAATTATTATTCGTATGAAGAAATTGTCTCGAATCCCGACCGATATTTTGAATCGATATGAACAGTCATCCCGAATTCCGGATAGAATGAAAGCGGAATCCTGAATTCCAATCGATATTCGGGATTTTTTAGGGTAAATTCAAAATTCGCGATAAAACAATCATCCCGAATCCCGGATCAATTTTTTATTCGAGATGACATATCATTCCGGATTCTGTATCAAACAGAATGAAATCCTGATCGAAATTCGGGATTCGAGATTTTCTGCCAAAATTAATAGCAATGATCACTCAGACCACCATTTTTTCTAGATTTTATCTTAAATTTCGGGAATTGACCATTTATGCTAGATTTTACTATTTATTCGGTCTATTAACTAATGGTAATTTGGTGCAAAAGTTATGTACGTTGTTATAAAAATAAGAAATCAAAAGAATGGGAAATTACCATCCATTTACATAAAATTACGCTAAAATTCAAAAATATCCCTCGTTTTTTAAAATTATCATCATCTATCTCAAGTTATGAAAAAAGAGACATTTTATACTCAAATTGCTACTTTTTTAAATAAGATATTATTTTTGTAACTAATTTTTTGTGTGTAAAATAATTACAATTAATAGTTGACGGTGATTTTCATGAATTTCAAATGTGACCAAGACCACTCATTAGAGAAAAATACCCAAGCCTTGCCTAATTGACTCAAATTCTACAAGGTCGAGTAACCTTAGTTCCACTACAAAAAAGAGTCCTAATTTTACTATACATGATCAAAGAAGAAACTTATAAACATTACATTTTTATGTATAGCTCAATGATGAGTCTCGTACCACTTGAAAGTTCGAAAAGTTACAAGGTTCAAAGCCAAAAGGAAAAGAAACTCCAGAGAATTCGAAAAACGGCTCTGCCGGACATCACATATGTCGGTCAGACGACATAAATAACCGGCCGGATGTCATCTATGTTCAGCCAGACCTCTCTCAGACACTAACATCTGACCGACCATCACCTATGTCCTGCCAGACCTCTCTTAGACATAAACAGCCGGCCAGACATCACCTATGCTCGGCCAGACCTCTCTTAGCCGGCCGGATATATGCTGAAAATCATAAATCTAGCAAGACATAATGCACCTGCTTGTTATCCGATATAGTAGTTGGATTACGCCAAAATACTAAAGAATTTATTTCAAGATTTGTTTTTTTTTTATCATTCATTATTATCTTGTTAAATTGATGCCTATAAAATGCAGTGAATGAGAACACATAGTGTGGGAGAATTAACAGTGAAAAAAACAGAACGAGAGCAAGTTAAAAACAATGAGAAAAAAAAAAGAAAGACAGGGAGAAAGAACAAAACAAAAGAAACTGAGAGTCGAGAGAAAATACAGTGAGAGTTCCCTAGAGTTTCCTATCTTCCGATGAGCGATCCAACAACCACCCAATTTTCAAACGCGTCTTAAGAGCCAAATAAGCATAAGGTATAACCTAAGGGAACCTTTATCATTATTCCCACTCATTTTTACAATACTGTATTGACACAATATGTTCGGTCGAACTTGACCCACATCTGACAAGACATACATAAGTCAAAACGTGTCTGGTAGTATATGGTGGTTCCCTGTTGGTATATAGGATGAAAATCCGGACGTAAATTCCATAGACGATTTCGAATGGATAGTAATATAGTCTACACTCGAGATATAACTCGACGTACCACAGGGAAATGATTTTACGAAAGGTTGGTTTTACATAACTAGCTTTTATTATTTTTGTTAGGGTTGGTGCTCTGAGCGCCAATTTTATTATGTATTTCCTTGTAAATATTAATGTAACATTTTATTATGAATAAAATAAACAGTTTCTTTTATATAACATCCTCTTTTATATGGTAAAAACGTAACAGACTTTAGAATGATTAGTTATGATACTGTTGCAAAAGCGTCGCAACTAAGATTAAGTTGTATCATGACTTTGTCATTCTTAGACAGTTCATGGTCTAGGTTCACACTAGTTGGTCAGTAAAGTAAACCCGTTGAGATCGGTACATGTCGTATATTAGAATCTTGGATTCCGATGGTTTCTCAATGAACCAGGAGTCTTGGAGACTCGTATAGACGTGTAGGTGTTTATAGTCGATAAACACTGAACGACTCACCGAAAATTCTTAATGGATGGTACACCAACGTCAATAAGAATATTCTCGGGTTGAGTGAGCATAGTGATTCTTTGACATCAGACCTCCGCCTATTCGTTGGGTGTGGACTGATGCTCAGGATATCCTGTGTGTATCAAGATAGGATCTGTCAATTCTGTGTACATAGTATAGGTATTCAATATGGAATTATCAATCTGTTAAATCCATGGCCTGTGGTACACTGTAGAAATCAGTTCTAAGTGTTATTATGGGATTGCTAATAGAAACGTCGACGTGATTATATCTATAGAGATTTGACATTTACATCTATATCTCTGGAATAATCTGGATACATTTGACGGAGGGATTATACGTATGCAGTGACCTTGACCTGTATGGTTCAGAGAGTTTATCCGTGTTCGTCATAATTTACGGGTGGGTGAATTATTGACATGAAATTTAATTTCGTGACGGGTATGCCTGAACTTAGAGAGTCTCACTAATGAAATATACTCATAGAGCACAATGGCAACTTTTATGAATAATACTCATTATTTATAACTCGTTTCACGGTTAAATGAAAAATACATACATTAATTAAATATCAAATTATGATATTTAACATATATCATTAATATATGTATTTGAGATATTTAATGTAAATATAATACATATATTTAAGATATTTTTATTTAATTTATTTAATTGTTTAATTGTTAAATAATTAAATTAATTAAAAAACAAATATCTTTACCATGATTAGCTTAAGGAAATGAAATGATTTGATTGGTTCACTTGTAAATTTTTTCTTTAATGATAAAGGTTATCATTATTAACAAGTAAACTTGTACCAATAGAATTGAAACAAAAAATCAAATACTTGTTATTTATTTTTTGGGATAATTCGGCCAAGGGGAAATGATTTAACAAAATTATTTTGATTTTCATTTTTTAACGCAACACAAGTTACACAAATAATTCACAAAGAGAGTTGAGAGAAAAGGTGGAAGAAAATAAAGAAAACAAAGGCAAAACTTGAATTTTTTGTAAGTATTTTCATACTTTTTTCTACATGGAAATTGTTTCTATTAATCCTAGCTTCAATTTGTGTTGCTAAGTTGATGTCTCTACTCTTTGAGTTTGTAATTAAATGTGTTTGAAGCCTGTTGGAGGTGTTTTGCATGTTAGATTAATTAATAAGCTAATTAGGAGTAATTAAGCTTATTTGATTAATTAGTGATTAAATTTGCCATTCTATAGTTTCTTAGCCATTCATAAATGACCTAGAATTGTTCTTGAATTTTTTCATGATGATGAGACTTGATTGGTGTGGTATGGATTGAATTTAAGTATTGAATTTGTTTAATTTGTCAATTTGTGGAAATTGTAAAATTAGGGTTCATAACTCTTTCCAAATTTTGGACTTTTCATATATGTGATGTAATTTAATGTATATATGATTTATATTAAACTTGGGATTGATTGGATTTGATCTTGACATATTTTGAAGTAAAAAAGACCAAATTGCAAATCCTGAAAATTATGGGTGCTCTCGGTAATTTCCAAAATTTTGGGGATTTGTGTTGAAAATTATGTTTTCATGTATTATACATATATAAATCATTTTGTGATTGATTTGGAATCAATTAAATATGTATTTGACTATTTAAGGACCAAAATGATCAAATTGTAAAATTTGGGGGCAATTTGACAATTAATAGAAATTTGATTCTTGGGTTAAAATTTGAGATTTTAAGTATTGGTTAATTAAATAAATAAGTTTATTTAATTAATCCAAGAAAAATTTTTGAAATCGGAAAATTCTAATTTTTCGCGTTCCGCTGCGATTACCCGATAATTCCATATAAAAGCCCTACAAAATGATATCAGAGCGAGTCTCATTCTGGACACCTGATATGATTATGCCTTTAAAATTCAATGTTTAATTTAATCTTTACTTTATACATGCATGTGCTTATTCAATTTGATCAAATAAAATAAAAGCATCTTTTGTGGAAATATCCATATTTGAAAATAAGTTTTTTATTTAATATGTATTTGATGCATATTAATTGGTCCGTCTTGTCAATACCGCTTATCGATAAATTTTCTACGACTATATCCGAGAACGTACCAAAGCTGTGAGGATATGGCCGGTAGAAATTTATCTGTACCGGATATATTCAAGCGAAAGCGGAATCCTGAACGTGCCAAAGCTGTTAGGGTTTCGTAAGTATCTTGAATTTATCATTGACAAGTTTAACCTTTGTACGCCTCATTATGAACGTGTCAAAGCTGTCACAAAGAGAAACGATCAGGACCGAAAACTCATAAGTCACTATTGAGTGATTGACAATGAATTGTCTACCTAATGAATATACGTAGGCGAGAACGTGCCAAAACTGTGAGCTGAAATATATTAATGGGGTCCACCTTTCACTATTATATTATGATTTGATTATCACATGTTTTGTATTCTGTTTGGGGATTACATTTTTTGCATGAAATAGTGGGACGGTAATGTTTAGATTAAAAATTCATGATCTAGTTAATGCATTATGATATAATATGAAACTATTTTATCTGCTTATCTGCTGATTGTTTATTCGCTTTCTATTTGATAGATTTGCGATGGTGGCACCAACGGCGAACCCTTTTGCTCGTATGATTGATACAAATAAGCTTAAGGGCGCTGAGAATTTTGCCGACTGGGATATAGATTTGAGGATTGTCCTCGGATCCGAGAAGTTGGGATACATATTGGAAGGTCCATTACCGCTTGCTATATCTCCAGATGCATCTCCTCAAGAGATGAAGACTTTCCGTAGATAGAAAGATAATGATTTACGAGTTAAATCATACATATTTAGTTCTTTTTCTTCTGAGCTTAAGAAGTAATACTTTGAGATGCATGATGCTTATAGCATGATGACACTTCTTCGTGAATCATTCATGAACTAGGAATAGGTCATGGTTCATAGAGTTACAATGGAGTTGTTCCATTCTAAACTTGATGAGGGGCAGGCTGTGAGCCCGCATGTGCTTCATTTGATCGAGCAATTGAGGCGTAGTGACTTCCGTCTCAATGAAACTCTGGGATCAAGTGCCATACTTGGTTCGCTCCCGGCGTCATATCGCCAGTTCGTTATATACTTCATCATGAATGGGATTCACTGCTCTTACCGTGAGTTGCATATGATGCTTCTCACAGCAGAGGAAGATTTAAAGAAGTGAGTTATGACTCGCCTTCCGAAACCTACTTCACTTTCCGCTTCTTCCTAATCCAAGTCGAAGGAGAAGACGAGTAAAGGAAAAAAGAAGATAGATTTCAATGTTCCTCCGCAGGCTAAGGTAGCGAAGCCCAATAGAGCTTCTGAAGATAAGTGCCACCACTGCCAGAAAGTCAGGCACGGGAAAAGTAACTGTCCCGACTATCTTGCACAAATAAGAAAGAAATAGCATCGACATCAGATACTTTTATTTTTTCCTATTATTGATATCTCATTGGCTTGTGAAGCTATGACATCTAATTGGATTTTAGATTTTGTTTGTCCTATTCATATTTGCAATATGTTGCAAGTGTTGACAGAAAGTAGACGGCTGAAATTTGGGGAGATGTAGTTGCAATTCGGGAGTGGTGACTCTCTGGATGCAGTTGCAGTGGGCATATGCTGTTGGACAATTATGACCCATAGCGTCACTATTTTAAAAATCATGGTGTTGTTGTACAAATTAACTATGTGACAAAGGAGATTGCACTCTTATCATTTGTGATTAGATCACCTAGATATATAAATGATAGGAGGTCCCTATGATTTGTTCCTGGACGGAGAATGATATGAGACAGTATCAGTCCACGAAGGATAAATCATTAAATATCCCTAGTCAGAGCATTTTCGAGATTGGACATCGATAAATACGTAAAAGACTAGTATTACACTTGTGTGTGTTGTGAAGGCACAACAACATAGTTCTCATATATTTGGGTATATGATACTTATGCAAGTGTAATAGGAGGTTGTTTTTTACCGATGGTACGGGAAACAGCTTTGCTCTGGATAGACCCCCTCGGAATTCCATTGGTAGTATGACTATGTGTCTATGGAAGTCCGAAATCAGGGTAGGTGTATTTGGTCTTAACCTGAGACTTGCACCGCTAATACTTGCGACAATCAATATACTTTGGTTACGGTAGTCCAGGGCTTTAACAGGTTGTGTGTACGCCAATGCTGGGTATATTAAGAATCGTAGTGTGTTGGGTGTGATGTCAAGATGGAAGTATCACTCCAGTCATATGGAGATGATGGTCACGTAGGATACGGTACTAGTACTCTTAAGTACTGCAGTCATCAGGATAAAATGACAAGGTCATGTTTATCCGATTATAGAGACTAGTTACCAGACATCCGACATGTGCTTTGTACGGGGCAGACACAATTCCAGGTCCAGGCCTAGCACATGATCATTTGATACTGGACAGAAATACGCAATACTACGTATACTACGCCTGATATAGATCATTTATTCCCGTAAGGATATTTCCGGAGAATTGGGTAGGCATGACACTTTGCTAGAGGCCAACCTTGTCTTGTAAATCGGTATAAACGTAGTACTTGGTACTTACGTGTTCGGATAGTCCGACGGTCGAATTTACTGCCAACATATCCAGGTATCTCATGGGTCGCTTCCCAAAGATTCATCGATGACGTATGACTCGCACTCTAAATTAATCTGGGATTAATTAGAAGAGAGAGAAAATTAATCTGGGATTAATTGCGGAGATATTTTATCTGGGATAAAATATCAATTAAAGAGAGATAACGGTTAATTGGAATTAATCGAGAAATTAATATATTTGATATATTAAACGAAATTAGATTTCGACGCGGAATTAAAATTAGATTTTAATCCGGGCGAACGATTTAATTTAGAATTAATTCGTTAGCGACGTGAATAGTGATTATGCTAGGCATGATTATTTAATTAAATTAGATTTAATTACGTCGCAACGGAAAATTCGTTAATTTGGAATTAGCGAACCCAAGCCCGGGATTATTTTCGAGCGCATTCGTATTTCAAATTCGAGTACGGCACGTAAATCAAATCAAACGTCAAATCGCTAGTCGCATCTAGCGTCACATCAAGTGTCAAATCATGTCACTTTGAGTGATGTGACAATTGATTGATTGATTGAGTGATGTGACTTGATGGAAGTGGTTGGCATTTATTTGGCTTTGATTGTTTGACTTTTTAAAGCCAAAATTTTGGTATATGTTTAGGAAATTAATTACCAAAATTTAATAACACATTTCATCTCTCTCTTTCTCAAAAATCTTCTCTCTCTCTCTCGGCCTTGGAGGCCTTCTTCTCCCTTCACTGGTTCTATTATTGCCGTGAAAATAGAGGAAGAAATGGGAAGCAAAAGTCGCGATTTTGTGGCAAAATCAGGAGTGCTAGCACACTACGGAGACATGCGAAGGTGATAGTGAAGTCCACCCATGAGCCGGGAATCGTTTGACGAAGCTTGGAGCTTGACGAAGGAGCTCAAATGGCCGAAACCAGTGAGCTACACACCCTCACTGCGGAGCAATCCACTGCCGAGCAAAAGGAATTTTTGTTGCCTACCGCTTCGCTCAACCACTCGATGTAAGTATTCTGCAACTTCGTCGTTGATATTCACACATGTTTTATATGCTTTTGATTCGATCCTTGGGACCGTAAAACTCCAAAAATGGTATCAGAGCGTTGTTAAAAGCATGAAACGAATTTAGGGCTTAAAATTTGGGTAAAATATTTTTGAGCGTGATTTGAATTAATTGGATGTTTGAGTATGCTTATAACATGTTTAATTGAAGTTTGATTGGATCAATTTTAAGAAAAATAATTTGGAACATTTTTCCCCAAAATTTCTTTCTTGGCCGAGAGTTATGCCCTATTTGGTCTTGGTGATTTTTTTATTTTTTGATTCATTGGATGTGTTGGAAATCATTTGAGGATATTGATTTAATGTTGAATTGAATTTAATTGGATTGAATTTGATTTGGGCATGAAATTTCCCCTTGGCCGAGACACTTATAGCATGTATTGGGTTTGATTTTTGATCAAAATATGTTGTACATGTTTTGTGGTAATTAAGCATGATTAGTTATGTTAATTGATGTTTTAGAAATGTTAATTGGGTAATTAATTGTGTAATTCACTTTATGTAATTAAATTGTGAAATTGGGTTTTTGTGATTTAATTATAATTGGGCCTTAAAATTGGATTTGGGCTTGTTATGTTGTAATTGGGATAATTGGTCTTTGTTGTACAAAGTTGGGTTTAGGCTAAATTGGTTGGATCCAATTGGGCCCAAAACCGCCTCCATAAAACCCAAATGCGACTTAATGGACCTTTAAAGTTTAATTGGGCCTAATGGGCCTAAATTGATTTCTAGGCTAATAGGGTAATTCCCGGATTGGACTTTAGTTATCGGTTTGACCCGAGTTGACCAAAAGTCCACGCCTTAAGAAATTATTTAAAAGCCCATTGGACTTTAATTAAATTGACGTTGGACGTTAATCGGGCTTTGAGACCCGTAATGATTAAATTTGGAATTTAAGTTGTAAAAGGTTTATTATTAAAGTGTAATGTTTAATTTGGAATTAAATAAGCGAATTAGAATTAAATGCATATTGGATTTAATGTTGTAGTTTAATTTAATTCGAGAATTCGTACTTTGAGTACTTATTCGCAAAAACGAGTTTGACTCGAGCAAAATTAAATCGTTGTTTGAACATTGGATGGTCACTAATTATCAGATTAATTAATTTGATTAGATTTATTGATAACATGCTTGTGTGAATACATGGTTGCGATGCATGAATAATGTATATCAGATGGATATTAGATGGGTGGGACAATTTTAGAAATTGTTGTAATAAATTTGATTTATTAATTGGACATGCGTGTCCAGCCTTATACCTCCTTATTCTTTGTATTCTCTTCTCACATATTCCCCTCAATGTAAATGAGGTTTCTTTAGAAGTGTAGTGTAACGGGTAGAAGTAATACTTGTGATAGCGGGAGAGAGAAAGAGAGAGATTTGATCTAGGATCATTGTGTAAAGTATCCATCCGCATATCATTATTATTTTATTATACACGCTTTATTATGTGTTTAGAATGCATGTTTCAGGGTGTATGATGATGAGACCTGAACAAAGATAATAAATTGGTTGCCAATTTGCACGCGAAAAACCCTCAAACAATATTAAGCGTCTTTCCTTCCATTGAGTGATTCTCACTCAAGATCCGAGACTGGCATTGGCTTGTTGGCCAAAGTCAAGGCCTTTGTCCGTCGAGGATGTGTTTGAATCACGAAGGCTTTATTACATATTGGTGTCTTGTCTATGTTGTGGTTTTTTGGCCAAAGTCAAGACCACTTCTTGTCCATCGACATTGATTACGAATCTTTCCATGGTCAATGGGTCGCGCTTGACTAGGATCACTAAGTTTGTTGTGCCAAAGCCAAGGCTTAGTTGATTCAGAGGAAAAAGGTTAGGTAATACATTGGATGTATTGGCATATATAAGATATATGTTTCGAACTTAGATGTCCCCCTACCGGATCTAGGAATTGGATTAGATCCAATTGATCTTAGAGATCCACCTAGTTAATTATCAGACAATTTGTTGGCCAAAGTCAAGATTGTGTGATATTTAACGGGATCCTAGCCCACTAGGAAACACGGTTTCCCGAGTACTTGACAGAGGGTTAGAGGCTCGCCGAAAAATAGTGGGAGGCAAGAATTGAATTTTTAATATTCTTTTAATTACTTGCCATACGCGCTCAACAAATATCATTCGTCAAATAACTAAATGTTAGTTGAACTAATATTTAATTTGTTGTTTTAATAAATAGTTGGACTATATTCAAACTATTCATTTATAGTTGATTTTATAATTGGATTATAGTAATCAATATAATTGAATCTAACAAATTAAAATTATAGTTGATTAAATAGTTGGACTATTGTAATCATTATAATAAATGGTACCGAAATCGTTGATTAAATAGTTGGACTATTAAAATCAAGATAAAATTGAAAGATTGACTTTTAAAACATAATCCTAGGGAAAATGTATTTAAATGGTATGGTCCTGGAAAATAATAAGTTATTTTATTTGATAAAATAATATATTAAGCCTAAGCCCAGAGTTAAGCAAATAGTAGAGCATAATCTTTGGAAGATTAATGTGATGATAACTTAAGTGCTTAATCCATTATACTTACCACAGTAGACTCCTTAATTTCTGAATCAGAACTAAGGATTAGATCCTTAAAGTATGATAATGAAATTGAAGGATCTTCAAAGAATCTATCCTTAGAATTTTAGAAGTACTAAATTGCAATAAATAACTCTTGGAGAGTTAATGAATATTCTCAAGGAGACAAAGTCAAAGTTTGCAATGAGGCAAGTAGCGCTAGGCGCACCTTACTTCGATATTCTAGAAGGCCGAGGCTAGGCCAAAGGCTTCTAGAGTGTTGATATAGGCAAAGGCAAAGTCATTATAATCTTCTGGGAAGATAATGGACATATCCTAAAATGTCTGCTTAAATTGTGGCAAACGGGATCGCGGAAGCGTGACTGCCGTTTGGACAAAGCAGACATGAAAGATTTGAAGAACGAGCAAGGCTCTGACTTCAAATATGTTTGTCAAGATTATGTTCACTACTAGTATTGAAATTGGATTTTAAATACTTAATGTGGTACATAAATAAGTCTTCAAGGAAGACATACATGGATGCAACATACCAACGTATAAAGCTAGGCTTTTAGCGGAAAGGTATCATTATCAACATTGTGTTGATTACGATTAAACCTTTTACCTGTTGCCACGGTAAATCCATTTGGATAATGCTTGCTAATGCTGCATGTTTCATTTGTGAAATATGTCAGCTTAACAGGAAAATAGTTTTCCTGAAAAGGAAACCTTTTGGAGGATGTTTACAACATCCTGACAGTTTTTTCGTACAAAAACTAGCAAACAAGGTTTGCGGGTTATTCGATCCATGTTTGGATTGAAGCAAGCATAGGTTCTTGGAATTATCGTTTTGATGTAATCATAATAGTTTATGATTTAATTCAAAACGAAAATGATTATTGTGTATATAAGGAGGTTAGTGGGAGCGTACTGACAGTGGCTGTCCTATAAAATAATGATAATACATCATTTCTTGGAAATGATATTCCCATAAAATAAATATCGGCGAAAGCTTGGCTTTCGAAAAATCTCCGTGGAATCGTACATTCAAAATGTACGCTGTCTGGTGTCTCATACGCTTTGAGCATATGAAGTCACAAACAGGCCAATCCAAGTGATAGTCACTGGATTGATGTTAAGAACATCCGTTAGTATCTTAGAGAACTAAGGATGCTGTCTTAGTCTATGGAGAAGGAGAACTTGAAGTGACTGGAATCACTACTGCATGTTTCCTAAACCGATAAAACGACTTTAAGTCGCAAACGGTACTACAAAGTTTGAATAACGGTACAGTGAGCTGGAAATCTTCCAAGAAATATACTGTTACCGAATAAAAAACAAATACGGGTTTTTTCTGCAGCTGAGGCAGCAATAAAAGCCATTTGGGTCGATAACAAATCTAATTAGATTAGATATAATTCTGTTAGCAGCTGAGCTAGGCGTCAGCACAGGCTAAAGAATTAATGGTCTCATCAATGATCCAAATATATACTTCGATATTCATCTGATTCATTCGGATCATACATCATGGCGATGTGATGATCGAATAAAGCGCATCAGATGATAATCATGCAAATCCGCTGACAAAAGCATTTCTCAGCAGTTTGAGCCAACCGTACATAGTTCGGGTGTTAGACACTCGAGTGACTGGCTATAGGCCAAGTGAGAGATTGTTGGACAATTATGACCCATAGCGTCACTATTTGTACAGATCATGGTGTTGTTGTACAAATTAACTATGTGACAAATAAGATTGCAATCTTATCATTTGTGATTAGATCACCTAGATATATAAATGATAGGAGGTCCCTATGATATGTTCCTGGACGGAGAATAATATGAGAGAGTATCAGTCCACGAAGGATAAATCATTAAATATCCCTAGTCAGAGCATTGTCAAGATTGGACATCGATAAATGCGTAAAAGACTAGTATTACACTTGTGCACATTGTGAGGGCACAACGACCTAGTTCTCATTTATTTGGTTATAGGATACTCATGTAAGTGTAATAGGAGGTTGTGTTTTACCGATGGTATGGGAAACAGCTTCGCTCTGGATAGACCCCCTCGGAATTCCATTGGTAGTATGACTATGTGTCTATGGAAGTCCGAAATCAGGGTAGGTGTATTTGGTCTTAACCTGAGACTTGCACCGCTAATACTTGCGACAATCAATATACTTTGGTTGCGGTCGTCCAGGGCTTTAACAGGTTCTATGTACGCCAATGCTGAGTATATTGAGAATCGTAGTGTGTTGGGTGTGATGTCAAGACGGAAGTATCACTCCAATAATATGGAGATGATGGTCACGTAGGATACGGTACTAGTACTTTTAAGTACTGCAGTCATCGGGATAAAATGACAAGGTCATGTTTATCCGATTATAGAGACTAGTTACCAGAGATCCGACATATGCTTCGTACGAGGCAGACACAATTCCAGCTCCAGGCCTAGCACGTGATCATTTGATACTGGACAGAAATACGCAATACTACGTATACTATGTCTGATATAGATCATTTATTCCTGTAAGGATATTTCCGGAGAATTGGGTAGGCATGGCACTTTGCTAGAGGCCAACCTTGTCTTGTAAATCGGTATAAACGTAGTACTTGGTACTTACGTGTTCGGATAGTCCGACGACCGAATTTACTGCCAACATATCAGGGGATCTCATGGTCGCTTCCCAAAGATTCACCAATGACGTATGACTCGCACTCTAAATTAAACTGGGATTCATTAGAAGAGAGAGAACATTAATCTGGGATTAATTGCAGAGATATTTTATCTGGGATAAAATATCAATTAAAGAGAGATAACGGTTAATTTGGAATTAATCGAGAAATTAATATATTTGATATATTAAACGAAATTAGATTTCGACGCGGAATTAAAATTAGATTTAATTCAGGGAAATGAATTAATTTGTTACCGACGTGAATAGTGATTATGCTAGGCATGATTACTTAATTAAATTAGATTTAATTACGTCGCAACGGAAAATTCGTTAATTTGGAATTAGCGAACCCGAGCCCGGGATTATTTGCGAGTGCATTCACATTTCGAATTCGAGTGCGGCACGTAAATCAAATCAAGGGTCAAATCGCTAGTCGCATCTAGCGTCACATCAAGCGTCAAATCATGTCACTTTGAGTGATGTGACAATTGATTGATTGATTGAGTGGTGTGACTTGATGGAAGTGGTTGGCATTTATTTGGCTTTGATTGTTTGACTTTTTAAAGCCAAAATTTTGGTATATGTTTAGGAAATTAATTACCAAAATTTAATAACACATTTCATCTCTCTCTTTCTCAAAAATCTTCTCTCTCTCTCTCGGCCTTGGAGGCCTTCTTCTCCCTTCACTGGTTCTGTTATTGCCGTGAAAATGGAGGAAGAAATGGGAAGCAAGAGTCACGATTTAGTGGCAAAATCGGGAGTGCTAGCACACTACGGAGACATGTGAAGGTGATAGGGAAGTCCACCCATGAGCCGGGAATCGTTTGACGACGCTTGGAGCTTGACGAATGAGCTCAAATGGCCGAAACCAGTGAGTTGCACACCCTCACTGCCGAGCAAAAGGAATTTTTATTGCCTACCGCGTCGCTCAATCGCTCGATGTAAGTATTCCGCAACTTCGTCGTTGATATTCACACATGTTTTATATGCTTTTGATTCGATCCTTGGGACCGTAAAACTCCAACATATGCGAGATTCCCTTACCCAATGGGAGACTTTTGTTAAATGAATGTTATTTTGTGGCAGGATGTGTGGCGAATATTATGTCTCTTTTTGTATTAGATACTGAAGAATATAATGTAAATATTAAGAATCGTTCTTTGTATTTATATGATTGAAATAATATTCAGATCCTTTGTTTTCCAAACGAGCATGGTTATTACATATTGCGTACCTTACAATATATCTTTAATATTGGAATTAATAAATGTAAACAATCTGATATAAATAATACTGAACTATGACATATACGGTTAGGTCATATAGACGTGAAACGCCTAACCCAATTGGTTAAGAATGGTTTAATACATGATCTTACTATTGAATCTTATCCAACTTTCGAATCTTGTATTCGAGGTAAAATTACTAAAGTCCCATTTTCGGGTGTTGGACACCAAGCTACTGACCTATTGGAACTCATTCATTCTGATGTATATGGTCTCATTAGTCAAACTGCTCATAGTGGTTTTTCTTACTTAGTTACCTTTACCGATGATGTGTCACAGTACGGTTATGTTTATCTGATGAAACATAAATCGGAAACCTTTGAAAAGTTCAAAGAATTCTGAAATGAATTTGAAAAACAGACTGGTCAATATATTAAATGTCATCGATCTTATCGAGGCAGTGAATATATGAGTGGAGAGTTCACTGATTATTTAAAGGAGAATGAGATTCTCGCTCAATATACTCCTCCCGATACTCCGCAGTACAATGGAGTGTCAAAGAGAAGAAATCGGACTTTATTGGATATAGTCCGATCGATGTTAAGTTATACAGATTTACCCTATTACTTATGGGGTTATGCTTTAACTGTCTGACATCTTTTGAATAAGATTCCTTCCAAATTTTTTCCTATGACTCCGTATAAAATATGGACCGATAGGAAACCGAATCTTAGTTATATTAAGATTTGGGGGTATCCTGCATATGTCATGATGGCTCAGCAATAAGCTTTTGCCTCGAGGGCAGAAGTTTAGGTTTGTTGGATATCCTTCAAATACGAAAGGATATTTGTTCTTTGATACCGAGCATCGAAATGTGTTCATATCTCTCTTCGAAATATTTCTAGAAATATAATTTTTGTCTGAAGGTGGTGATTATAGACATGTTGAACTTGATGAAGTACAACCTGGAACCAATGAACCAACTGAGGAACCTGAAGTTCAAGAAGATGAAGAACCTTCAACACACATACTTCGCATGTCACAAAGGGTATCTATACCTTCTGAACACTTTTATTTGATATAAGAAAATAGTCTCGATGTTCTCTTAGTTGAAGAGACTGACCCTTTTACCTATAGAGAATCGATGTTGGACATCGACTCCGTGAAGTGGTAAGACGCTATGAAATCCGAGATGAACTCAATGTATGAGAATCAAGTTTGGAACTTGGTTCCGCTTCCCAAAGGAATTGTTCCTATCGATTGTAAATGGATTTACAAAAGGAAGCCAGGGCCCGATGGAAAGGTTGAAACCTTTTAGGCCCGACTGGTAGCTAAAGGTTACTCGCAGCGACCTTATGTCGACTACGATGAAACGTTTTCACCAGTTGAAATGCTAAAGTCTATAATGATTTTATTATCTATAGCCGCTTACCATGATTACAAGATTTGGAAAATGGATGTCAAAACGGCTTTTCTAAATGGATTTCTTGATGAAGAAATCTATATGGAACAGCCGAAGGGTTTTATATCCAGCGAGAACTCGGGCATGGTATGCAAGCCGAAGAAGTCCATTTATGGACTTAAACAGACTTCACGAAGTTGGAATCTTCAATTCAACGAGATAATCAAATTGTCTGATTTTCTCAAGAATTCACAAGAGTTCTGTGTGTATAAAAATACTAGTGGGAGTATGGTGGTATTTTTAATTCTATATGTTGATGAAATCCTTATCATTGGGAATGATATCGGGATGATGCAAGGCGTCAAAGCTTTCCTCTGTAAGAATTTCTCCATGAAGGACATTGGTGAAACTTCTTATGTCTTAGGCATAAAACTCTATAGAGATAGAGAAATGAAGCTTATTGAATTATCCCAATCAACATACATAGATAAGATCTTTGAATAGTATAATTTTGGTAACTGTAAGACAGCAAACATATTGTTCAGACAATGTTGGGTTTCTACTATAGTCCCAAGACCATTCAAGCAATGAAAATAATGTGAATACAATAAAGAAGTATGGCGGAATCATACTTACAATGAACGGATTTGCGATACGATGAAACACAAACAATTTCTTCAAGCTTTTCCTCCTTTAGTATTCGGCCAAGCTCCCTTTTTGTGCTCTCCAAGCTCCAAGCTTTGTTTTGAGATTCCATGCTCATGAATGGGTTTACCTATCACCTTTGTGTGACCCCTTGGATGTGCTAGCACCTTGAAAATTTGCAACAAACTTTCACATTTTCCCTTGGTGAGTTTCGTCCAAGCCAAAACATTTGAGAGGGAGAGAGTTTCGGTCATGAAGAAGAAAAGAAGAGACAGAGTTGTGTTTTGTTTCTAAAACCTAATGCAAAATCCTTCACAAATTTTGGTATTTGTTTTTCCAAAAAAACAAAAGGCAAAAAGGAGGGAAAATTACATTGAATGCATTCAACAACCACCATCAATGAATAGTGACTGGTTGTCAATCACTAAAAGGTGACTTGATAACCATCACTAAAGTGACAGGTGATGTGACGTGTGATGTGACTTGTGGGCCCCACTTGATTTGAAATGCGAGTGGGCCCGCAAACACTCCCGGGCTCGAGTTCGATAATTCCGAATTAACAAATTTTCCGTTGCGACGTAATTAAATCAAATTTAATTAAATAATTATGCCTAGCAAAATTACTATTCACGTCGCTAGCGAATTAATTCTAAATTAACTCGTTCGCCCGAATTAAAATCTAATTTTAATTCCACGTCGAAATCTAATTTCGTATAATATATCAAATATATTATTTTATCGATTAATTCCAAATTAATCGTTCTCTCTCTTTAAATAATATTTTATCCCAGATAAAATATCTTTGTAATTAATCCTATATTAATTTTCTCTCTCTTGTAATTAATCCCAGATTAATTATGTGCGAGTCATACGTCATCGGTGAATCTTCGGGAAGTGACCATGAGATTTCCGGATATGTTGGTAGTAAATCCGATCGTCAGACTATCCGAACACGTACGTACCTAGTACAACGTTTTTACCGATTTACAAGACATGGTTGGCTTCTAGCAAAGCACCGTGCCTACCCAATTCTCCAGAAATATTCTTAAAGGAATATGTGATCTATATCAGGCGTAGTATACGTAGTATTGCGTATAGCGATCCAGTATCGGATGTCACATGCTAGGCCTGAGGCTGGAATTGTGTCTGCCCCGTACGAAGCACATATCGGATATCTGGTAACTAGTCTCTATAATCGGATAATCATGAACTTGTCATATTATCCCGATGACTGCAATACATAAGAGGATTAGTTCCGTATCTTACGTGACCATCATCTCCACTATGACTGGAGTGATACTTCCATCTTGACATCACACCCAATACACTACGATTCTCAATATACCCAGAAGAGGCGTACACAGAACCGGTTAAAGCCCTGGACGACCAAAACCAAAGTATATTGATTGTCGCAAGTATTAGCGGTGCAAATCTCAGGTTAAGACCAAATACACTACCCTAATTCGTACTTCCATAGACACACAGTCATACTACCAATGGGATTCCGAGGGGTCTATCCAGAGCGAAGCTGTTTCCGTACCATCGGTAAACACAACCTCCTATCACACTTGCATAAGTATCCAATACTTAAATATATGAGAACTATGTCGTTATGCTCCCATAACGCGCACAAGTGTAATACTAGTCTATTCTACATTATCGATGTCTGATCTCGATAATACTACGACTATGGATTATTTAATGATTAAACCTTTGTGCATTGATACTGTCTAATATCATCTCAATCCGGAACTAATCATAAAGACCTTTTATCATTTATATATCCCGGTAATCTAATTACAAATGATAAAAGATCAATTTCCTTTGTCACATAGTTAATTTGTACAACAACACCATGATCTGTACAAATAGTGATGCTATGGGTCACAATTGTCCAACAATCTCCCACTTGACCTATAGCCCATCACTCAAGTGTCATATACTTAAACTATGTACGGTTGGCTCAAACTTCTGCTGAGAAAATCCTTTCGTCAGCGGATTTGCAAAGTTATCATCTGATGCGATTTATTCGATCATCACATCGCCACGATGTATGATCCGAACAAATCTGATGAATAGTTGAAGTATATACTTGGATCGTTGATGAGACCATTAATTCTTTAGCCTGTGCTGTAGCCTAGCTCAGCTGCTAACAGAACTACTCCTAATCCAATTAGGATTATTAAGATCCAAATGGCTTCTATTGCTGCCTCAGCTGCAGGAATATTACGCTTTTGTTGTTTATTTGGCAAAAGTATCTTTCTTGGAAGATTTCCAGCTCACTGTTCCGTTATTCAAACTAAATAGTACATTTATTACGACTTGTAGTCGATTTATCGGTTAGGAAACTTGCAACAGTGAACCCAGTCACTTCAAGTTCTCCTTCTCCATAGTTTAAGAAAGCATCCTTTGTTCGTCTAAGATACTTAAGGATGTTCTTAACATCAATCCAGTGATTATCACTAGGATTGGCCTGATTGTGACTCCATATGCTCAAAGCATATGAGACACCAGGTCGCGTACAAATATTTCAATGTACGAGTTCTCGGAGAGTGCCAACAACTTTTAGATCTATCCCAGTAGATCTTTATTCCTAGAATAAATGTTGTCTCTCCTAAGAATTCTACGGAGAATTTTTCATGAAAGCCAAGCTTTCACTGATTGTATTATGGGAATATCATTTCCAAGAAATCATATATCATCATTATGTAGGACAATCACTGTCAGTGCGCTCCCACTAACCCTCTTATATACACAAGAATCATTTCGTTTTTAATTAAATCATATACCATTATGATTACATCAAAACTATAGTTCCAAGAACGCAATGCTTGCTTCAATCCATAAATGGATTGAATTAACTTGCAAACCTTGTTTGCTTGTTTTGGTACGACAAAACCGTCAGGATGTTATAAACATCCTCCAAAAAGTTTCCTTTTAAGGAAAGCGATTTTGACGTTCAGCTGCCATATTTCATAAATGAAAAATGCAGTATCAGCAAGCATTATCCAAATGGATTTTAACCATGGTAACAAATAAAAGGTTTCGTCATAATCGACACAATGTTGATAACTATACCTTTTCGCTACAAGCCTAGCTTTGGACATTTATATGTTGCCATCCATGTATGTCTTCCTTGAAGACTCATATAGTACCAATAGTCACAATGCCTTCCGGTACTACAACAAGTGTCCAAACTTAGTTGGTTTACATGGAATCCATTTCGGATATCATGGCACTTTGCCATAATAGGGAGTCGATACCTTGTATCACTTCCTCATACGTAGTAAGTTTGTATTCCTCAATAAGATTGACATCTTCATGAGGTGAGATCAGAAACCCATACCTCCCAGGTTGTTTTCTGACTCTCTCCGACTTACGTGGTTCTTGTGTATTCGAATATTATTTGTATAGTTTCATCCCTGATGAAATATTTATGTTCCATTAAGGAATCGGTGCCTGGAACAGTATTACTCCAATTTTTCATCGAGTTTTTACTTTCTTCCCACTTACCACTGCACATAGGTATTCCTCTTAGGAAAACCGCATGGAGAGCAACAATTACATTGTTCTCTTGTGAATTGTATAAGTACTATACTTTGGTTACCCTAGGATAACCTACAAATTAGGCACTTATCCGATTTGGGTTTAGTTTGGTATCATCCAAACATATGCCTAGCATTCCCAAATCATCAGGAATGAGAAAACCCGGTTTCTTTCCTGTTCATATCTAATATGAAGTCTGTCTAACAGATTTTTATGGAACCTTATTCAAAATAATTATTGCACTGATTAATGCATATCCTTAGAAGGAAAATGGTAGCTCAGAGCGACTCATGATTAACCTTACTATGTCCAACAAGGTTCGGTTTCTCCGTTCGGACACACCGTCAAATTGAGGTGTTCCGTGAAGAGTCCATCATGAAAGAATACTATACTCTTTCAAGTAATTGAGAAACTTATTTCTTAAGTATTTTCCACTACGGTCTAACCATGACGGTATTATACTTTAGCCGATCTTTCTGTCTACTTCGTGTCGAAACTCTTTGAATTTATCAAAAGTTTCCGATTCGTGTTTCAAAAGAAACACATAACCATAACGTGATGCCACATCCGTAAAGGTTACGAAGCGTTCATATCCACCTCTAGCCTAGCTAGATATGGCCCACTTACGTCACTATGAACGAGGGCTAGCAGATCGGTGGCACTTACACTTTTACCAGGTAAAAGGTATTTTAGGCACTTTGCCTAATAAACTAGATTTGTAGACATTATTTGAATAGAATCAAATCCGTCCTAGTATCCACTCTTCAAAAGTGTCGATATACGAGTCTTGTTTAATGTGTCCCAGACAACAATGCCACATATAAGTCTCAACTGATTAAATCAGTTTGAGCTATTTGTTTGTCATGTTCAATATTTGAGATTCATTTATATTCAAAATATAAATACTGTTATTCACATCTAATGTGCTTATCTCAATATCATTTTTATAAAATGAAACACTTTAGTGTTCTAGAATATAAAGGTATACCTGCAACGAGTTATACTCTGATATAGAGATAATGTTTCTAGTCAAACTAGTTACATTTTAATAGTTTCCTAATTTAAGTACACACCCTAAGGGTAGTTCCTAAACTTAGGATTCTACGGTTAAAACAGCGACTCTCGTCCCGTTTTCGACTCGTAGATAAGTCTCAACTGAAGTCAATCTCCCGCTAATCAGCAGATTCTGCACATCAGTACATATCATATGTACTACACTTAGTATCAAAATCCAATTTTGAAACTAGTAGTGAACATGTTTATGACAAACATACTTGAATCCGGAGCCTTGCCCCTCTTCACTTCCTTCATGTCTGCCTTGTTCATACGGCAGTCACGCTTCGAGTGACCCCGTTTGCCACAGTTTAGGCAGACATCTTAGGATATGTCATTTGTCTTCCCAGAAGACTGTGATGATTTTGCCTTTGCCCTTTTTAGAAGCTCTGGCTCTGCCTCCTAGAGCATAGCCATTAACTCTCCAAGAGTTTACTCTTGGTTTATAATGAACCTGCCCCAGCTTTCGGGTAGAGACTATAAGATCAAATCTTTGGTAGTCTCAGCCACGTAGGTAAAGCCTAGCTAACCTAGCTGATTGATGTTAGTAATCATCTGTGACACCTAGTGCTCGACAGATGTACCCTCTGACATACACGAGCTAAAGAGCTTCATTTGCAATTTGTACTTCTAAGATCTAAGAATAAATCTATAAAGGTATTTAATTTCATCATCAAGGTACAGGGATTTAATCCTTAATTTTGATGACGGAATTAAAGTGTCATTGCATTAAGCATAAATGATTGAGCACTAAAATTATCATCACATGAATCTTCCAAAGATCATGTTCTACTATTTACTCAACTCCGGGCTTAGGCCCAAGAGGTTTATCTATCAAATAAAGTAACTTCTCAGTTCTCAGGACTATTGTGGGACACAGAAACTGGGTGACGCATGTTGTTCCAGGCTCGCGGCCCAGTTGGGAGTACGGAGTAGCCCGCGGGGGACTAAACCGGAGAATAATGGAGTCGCTACCCGGTGTGAACCGGGAAAATGAGATTTAAGGCCGCACTCACCCCTCGCAAGGGAAGACCTCAAACCGTTGGGTTCAGAATGGTCCTTTAATTATGTCACTTGTAATGAAAAGATTTGTGCAATAATTTAGTCAAGCCTAAGTAACACCTATTTCCAAGAGTATTATGCTTCTAAGTTCATATGCACGAAAATAAAACTTGCACCTAAATTTGCATACATCTTACATCTAAATCTGCATGCTCGAAAGTGAATCAAAGTAGCGACAAACATACAACTTCATAAGCGTATTGTATTCATGAAAGCGCAAACGTACAATAATCACACAAGCGCACATAAAAGTGAATCAAATAGTGGAGAACATGCAATTTCATAAACATACCATACTTATACATGCGGAAACATAAACAAATAGCCATTACATATTCATGCGTAAATAAGAGAGTCAACTAGGTACATAATGCAAAAAAGACAATTAAGGAGGCAATTAAGCATTAAAGTAAACATGCTATGATGTGATGCAAAAGAAGATAACTAATATTGACACAAACACACACATGGGCGTTTTTCCAAGTGGTACGTGGAATTTTATCCCGAGTATAGATCATACTACCGTCCATTCGGAATCAACTATGAAATTTATGTCTGGGTTTCCATCCTATATACCATGAGAAATAATGCCCAAATGCTATCATAACATGGGTATATAAATGATAATAGATCGAGCCAAGACAAAGATAGATGATGCAATCAATAGATGAGAGACGTGGCAAATATCGTGGTAAAGGTAGCCTTTTAGGCTTTTCTTCCCCCAAATGGAGAACCTTCTAGTCCAACATAATAAGCCCATGCGCTTTTCATTACAATGCGTACAAAGATAAAGATAACTATATGGAATTTCGTAATGCATGCGTAAATAAAACAATGATGTGCAAAAGGATAAATGACATAGTAAGAAGCGCAGCAAGACATCGTGGTAAAGGCTTTTAACCCATTGACATAGAGGACCTTTAATCCAACTTATCAAGCCCATGCGCAAATAACACAATGCATATACAAAGTAAAGACCACGGTATCAGACTTCATGTATCCGATTGAACATATCTCACATTCAATCGAATACACATTATCTGGCACGACAAAGCATCGTGGTAAAGGCTTTTAACCCCTTGACTTAGAGGACCTTTAATCCCACATACTAAGCCCATGCGCAAACATCACAATACATATATAAAAAAGTAAAGACGATGATATCGGACTTCGTGTATCCGATTGAACATATCTCACATTCAATCGAATATACATTATCCGGCGCGGCAAAACATCGTGGTGAAGGATTTTAACCTCCCCAAAATAGAGGACCTTTAATCGCACTTACTAAGCCCATACGCTAATAACATGATGCATATAAGAAATAAGGACAACAATATCGAACTTCGTATACCTGATTGAACATATCTCACATTCAACTGAATATACATCATCCGGCACATCAAAATATCGTGGTATAAGGATTTTAACCTCTCAAAATATAGGACCTTTAATCGCATTTACTAAGCCCATGCGCAAACAACATAATACATATATAAAAAATTAAGGACAACGATATCGGACTTCATGTATCCCATTGAACATATTTCACATCCACTCGAATATACATTATCTGGCGCGGCAAAGTATTGTGGTAAATGATTTTAACCTCTCAAAATAGAGGACCTTTAATCGCACTTACTAAGCCCATGCGCTTTATCTCATCATTACATAAACAAATAACATACGGAAATCAAGTAGCGAATAATAGACAAATCAAAACAACATAAAATGAAATATGCGCCGTTTACTCAAGTGGTACGTGGAGTTGTATCCCGAGTACAGATCATACTACCGTCCATTCGGAATCGGCTATGAAATTTATGTCCGGGTTTCCATCCTATATACCACGATAGGCGACACATTTTTCATTTTATTCAAGGGCCACAACATACATCATTTTACAATTCATGCATTTTCTATCTATTCAAGGGCCACAACATGCTTCACTCCACAATAATCATGCAAACGAAACTCAATAAATAATAAAAATACAACTGAAAAATGGATGTGAAAGAATACCCTCAGGTCTAACCTTTTTCGTCGACTCTCGGAATCGCGTTTCACGGTGATCGGAAGGGTGAAAGCTCCGTAACATTTCTGGTTCATTGGTTTACATTTTTCCTCGCTGTTTCGCTGCTCAAGCTACTGTTTTTGCTCCGTTTCACTGCTGTTTTGCTGCTGTATTTCTGCTGTATTTTGGTCAATGTTTTTGGTGTTTTAGGCTACTGTTTTGGGTGTTTTTAAAGGCTTTAAATGCTGTTTTTTAGTTATTATATATGGATTAAAAGTGCAGTTTTTTAGTCACTGGTTTAGGTGATTTATGGGCTATTTTTTAAGGTATTTTCGGTGATATGGGGCTGCCGTATAGGGGCTGTTTTTCGGTGCTGTGTGCTACTGTATAGGGGCTATTTTTCGGTCAATGAGGCTGCAGTATAGAGGATGTTTTTTGGTGATGTGTGCTGCTGTATAGGGGGTTTTTTCGGTGGTGTTTTAGGTTGTAATGTTTTCGGCAATGGAGGGGTTTATGGGGCTGTGATTTTCGGCTAAGGGTGTAAGAGGAGAAGAGAAATATTTGCTTGATGTATGCGTGAATAAAGAGGCTTTTTTCTTGTTGTATGCGTGTGAGTCACATGATGCAATGATTGGGAGAGGTTTGTTTTTATAGGCAAAGGGGGTAGGGCTACTCTTGCTTGACAAGGAACGAGATTTGGCATTTAAAGGGGATTTGATTTAGTGTCAAACAAGGAAATCCTAAGATTGAGAGGGGACAAAATTAGTTCAATTTAGGGAGTCAATATATTTAATTGTGTTGTTTAGGCATAATATTTGTTAAGTTAGGAATACAATATTTTTAATTAGGAATAAAAATATTCTTGATTGGGAATATAATTTTTTAATTGATTTTAATTATGTATGATTTTATTTAACGTTTTATTTAATTTGGTATATGATTTAATATTTTATTTAATTTGGTATATGACTTAATTAATTATTTTATTTAATTTGGTTGTATTTTGAGGGCCTTGGGCGTGTGGGCCAAGTGTGGTGGGCTAGGTGTTGTGTTGGTTTGGTGAGTGGGTTTGGGCCAAGGTTAAATGGTTCTGGGTCTTTTAGGCCAAAGGTGCTTTAAAACGGAGGTTCAACGAGTGAGCTTGGAGCTAAACAAACGGATAAAATTTAACGAAATACTGATTCCCTTCCGACGATCGTTTCCCGCAACTTCCTCGACTAAAAAGGTAGTGCCTCCAAATGAGACTCATCATAGGGACTCACATGCAAAAATACAATGCCTACAGTCGCCCCCACTTTGATAGGACATTAACAGTGTGTGACTTTGAACAATCCTATCAAAGTTATGCAATGCATTTTCACTTACCTGGCTCACCAGCTGCCTCCTGACTTGCATGCTGCCTCGACCTGAGTTGATGCCGCAGTGGACCTCGATCCTGGGACTCATCCCAATAGTTGCAACCGACAACGGGGGCCTCGACCTGTTGGACAATTATGACCCATATCGTCATTATTTGTACAGATCATGGTGTTGTTGTACAAATTAACTATGTGACAAATGAGATTGCTCTCTTATCATTTGTGATTAGATCACCTAGATATATAAATGATAGGAGGTCCCTATGATTTGTTCCTGGACGGAGAATGATATGAAACAGTATCAGTCCACGAAGGATAAATCATTAAATATCCATAGTCAGAGTATTATCGAGATTGGACTTCGATAAATACGTAAAAGACTGGTATTGCACTTGTGCACATTGTGAGGGCACAACGACATAGTTCTCATTTATTTGGGTATATGATACTCGTGCAAGTGTAATAGGAGGTTTTGTTTTACCGATGGTACGGGAAACAGCTTCGCTCTGGATAGACCCCCTCAGAATTCCATTGGTAGTATGACTATGTGTCTATGGAAGTCCGACATCAGGGTAGGTGTATTTGGTTTTAACCTGAGACTTGCACCGCTAATACTTGTGACAATCAATATACTTTGGTTGCGGTCGTCCAGGGCTTTAACAGGTTTTGTGTACGCCAATACTGGGTATATTGTGAATCGTAGTGTGTTCGGTGTGATGTCAAGACGGAAGTGTCACTCCAGCCATATGGAGATGATGGTCACGTCGGATACGGGACTAGTTCTCTTAAATGCTGCAGCTATCGGGATAAAATGACAAGGTCATGTTTATCCATTATAGAGACTAGTCACCAGACATCCGACATGCGCTTTGTACGGGGCAGACAAAATTCTAGCCCCAGGCCTAGCACGTGATCATTCGATACTGGACAGAAATACGCAATACTACGTATACTACGCCTGATATAGATCCTTTATTCCTGTAAGGATATTTTGGAGAATTGGGAAGGCATGACGCTTTGCTAGAGGCCAACCTTGTCGTGTAAATCGGTATAAATGTAGTACTTGGTACTTACGTGTTCGGATAGTCCGACGACTGAATTTACTGCCAACATATCCGGGGATCTCATGGGTCGCTTCCTAAAGATTCACCGATGACGTATGACTCGCACTCTAAATTAATCTGGGATTAATAAGAAGAGAGAGAAAATTAATCTGGGATTAATTGCAGAGATATTTTATTTGGGATAAAATATCAATTAAAGTGAGATAACGATTAATTTGGAATTAATCGATTAATTAATATATTTGACATATTAAACGAAATTGGATTTCGACGCGGAATTAAAATTAGATTTTAATTCGGGCGATCGAATTAATTTATAAGTAATTTGTTAGCGACGTAAATAGTGATTTCGATAGGCGTAATCATTTAATAACGACGCAACGGAAAATTCGTTAATTTGGAATTAGCGAACCCGAGCCTGGGATTGTTTGCGAGCGCATTCGGATTTCGAATTCGAGTGTGGCACTCAAGTCAAATCAAGCGTCAAATCGCTAGTCGCATCAAGCGTCAAATCACAAGTCACTTTGAGTGATGTGACTTGACAACTTGATGGATTGAGTGATGGAAGTGGTTGGAGCTTTTAATTGTTTGACTTTTGAAAGCCAAATTCACATGAAATGCATTTGAAATTCAAATGTGTGTATTTAATACACAAATTGGGAACCAACAAATTCAATTCTCACTTTCTCTCATCTCTCTCCATTCACGCCCAAGGAGGCAAAAACACTTCACTGGTTTCCTCTCAAAACCATGAGCAGTGGGAAGTATATAGTGGGATTTTATGGCAAAATCTCAAGTGCTAGCACACTTACGAGACATGCGAAGGAGATAGGGAAGTCCACCCATAAGCCGAGAATCAAATGAAGAAGCTTGGAGCTTGGTTTCTTGTTGATTGAAGGCCGAAACAGTGAGCTTGGACTGTTCATTGCCGTGAGCTACTACAGGGCAGAAAAGTTGTTTTTATTCATCGCGTGTCGCTCAACCGATCGATGTAAGTATTCCGCAACTTCTCGATTGTTATTCACAAATGATTTCATGCTTATTATTGATCTTGGGACCTTAATAGAAACCAACACGACCCTGGGACGCATCCCAATACCGCTGACAAAAATGTGGGCCTCGACCTTGGGATGCATCCCAAAACAAATGATGCAGGGGCCAACGACCCTGAGACGCATCCCGATAACTACAACCGACAACGGGGGCCTCGACTCTGGGACGTATCCCGATAACATTGCCAATATGGGTCACGACACTGGACGCATCCCCGAAACTGCTGGTGATATAGGTTACAACCCTGGGACGCATCCCCAAAACCGCTGATGAAGTGGGTTACAACCCTATAGCATTGCTTTTGTCTCTCCTTGAAACTCAACTCCGTTGTCTGTCACTACATTGTGCGGCATACCATACCGACAAATGAGATTCCGAGCTATAAACTTTGCCATTTGCTTTGCTGTAACATTACGAAATGATTCGGCTTCCACCCATTTTGAAAAGTAGTCTACTGCCACTACTATAAAGCGAAGCCCATTCGATGCATTTGGTCGAATCTCTCCAATCATATCAATTCCCCATGCTGAGAAAGGCCACGACTCTGAAAACCCGTGCAACTCCGTGTGCGGCAAATGATTCAAATTACCGTGTGCCTGACAATTATGACAGTGCTTTACCATCTTCGCACAGTCTGTCTCTATGGTCGACCAGTAAAAACCTTATCTCACTATCTTGCGGGACAGATTCAGCCTATTTATGTGCGGTCCACATACCCCGGCATGTATTTCTTCCATTGCCTTCTGAGCTTCTTCTTTTCTTAAACACTTCAGCTGAATGCCATTTGCATGCCTCTTGTACAGTTCCCCTTTCAAAATCACATACTAGGAAGCTAACCTCTGAATGGCTATTCTGTCTTTTCTGCCTGCTCCCTCTGGGAGTTCCCCATGTTCCAGATACCTCTGAATGTCATAATACCAAGGTTTACCGTCATCGACCTTTATTTCCAGAATTCTCTCTATCTCATAAACAGGTCTTCTTGCTATTGTCAGTATCAGTGGTCTCATCACTAACTTTTCTAGATTTTCCCAAGTCGCTGCAAGTGTAGCCAATGCATCTGCCATCTGATTCTCTTCTGTCGGCAAGTGCTGAAACTTTCAATCGGGGATAACCTGTGCCAACTTTCTGAGGTAAAAAAGGTAAGGTTTCAACTGTTCTTCTTTCAATTCCCATTCTCCTCGCATCTGCTGGACTACCAATATAGAATCTTCATAGACTTCCACACTCTCGGGGCCTTCAAGGCTATCAATGCAGTCAAACCAAAAACACATGCTTCATACTCGGCCATGTTGTTTGTTACTCTGAATGTTAACCTTTTGGCCAAAGGCAAGGTCTCCCATTCGGGGGTCACTATCACAATCCAAATTCTGGCTCCCTTGTAATTCACTGCTCCATCAAAATACATTTTCCATCTCTGAACTTTTATTGCTTGGATCTCTTCATTTGGAAATTCAAACTTATATTGATCCCCTTCAACAGGTTGCAATGCCAAAAATCTGCTACTGCTCGCCCTTTGACCACTTTGGTGGTGAGATACTCAATGTCAAAATCTGTCAGCAATACTAACCATCTGCCCAATTTCCCCACTAGCGAAGGCACTGAATGCAGATATTTCAGAGGATTCTCCTTTGCCACTACCTGGATCTTGTAAGACTGAAAATAATGCCGCAATTTCCTGGAAGCCCATACCACTGCGAGATAAATCTTCTCTACTTCTTGATAACGAGCCTCATTCGAGAGCATCTTCTTACTTAGATAATAGACTGCATGTTCTACCCCTGTCTCATCTGCCTGTACCATCATTGCCCCCAGAGCTTCTGATTCTATGGCCAAGTACAATATCAAAGGTCTGCCGATTTCGGAGGTTTCAATACAGGAGGCTTTACCAAGTACTCTCTCATCTTGTCGAAGGCTGCTTGACACTGCTCATTCCATTTTACCGGCTGATCTTTTCTCAACAGTTTGAAGATAGGCTCACATACTGATGTCAACTTGGCGATGAACCGACTGATGTACTGAATCTTCCCTAGGAATGCTCTGACTTCCTTCTCAGTCTTCGATGCTGTCATTTCTGTGATTGCTTTGATCTTTTCAGAGTCTACCTCTATTCCTCCCGTTCCCACTGTATGTCCTAGCAACTTTCCTGATGTCACCCCAAACACAAATTTCTGGGATTTAGCCGCAGGTTGTATTTGTCAACTCTCTGAAGGAACCTTTCCAGTGCTTCAATATGCTCAACTCTTGTCTCTGATTTCACCATCATGTCATCCACATACACTTCCATCTCTTTGTGCATCAAGTCATGGAATAGTATAGTGGCCATCCGCTGATAAGTAGCTCCTGCATTCTTGAGCCCAAACGGCATCACCTTGTAACAATAAGTACCCCACTCGGTAACAAAGACAGTTTTGTGTTTGTCTTCCTCAGCCATAAGAACTTGATTGTAACTTGAAAACCCGTCTGCAAATGAATACATAGCAGATAAAGTCGCACTATCAACCAGTACGTCTATATGAGGTAGAGGAAAATCATCTTTCGGGCAAGCCTGGTTGAGATCTATGTAGTCCACACACATTCTGACCTTCCCGTCTTTCTTCGGCACCGGCATAATATTAGCCAACCACTCATGATACTTTACTACTTCCAAGAACCCCAAATATATCTATTTCTTAACTTCCTCTCTGACTTTCTCAGCCCATTCTGGTCTCATCCGTCGGAGTTTCTGTTTCGCCGGCCTCATATTCGGATAAGTTGGTATTGTGTGCTGGGCAATGTTTCTGTCTACTCCAGGCATGTCCTCATAGGACCAAGCAAACACTTTGGCATATCTGACCAATACTTCTTCTAATTTCTCCCTCTCCTCGGAGGTAACTTCATTTGCAATCAAAATTTCCTTAGGACTCTCAGGTGTACCAAGGTTAAATGTATTTATTTTGGTGGAGCTGATATCAAATATACTCAAGTCATGCAAGTTAGAGAAAATAGACTCAGGCAAATAAGCGAAATGATTGTCTTTATTGCTAACAAATGCGGGGGTACACTCAAATAAATCAGGAAGATAAATATCCTCATCTTCTACAGACACTTCTTTCTCTGCAACTGGGTTCTTCTCAGGCTCTTTATCCTCTTCAAGAGTCAGGCTCTCCAACTTCATCAGTTCATCCTCCCAATTCTCTTCTTCCTTCTTCACAATTTCTTCCATCATCGGATTCTTACCCATCATATCCTGGAAAATCTCAAATCCAGGTACCACAATCCCATTAACTTCCACCGGTTCAGGCTCCCCTTGATACCCTGAAGCCTTCACAAAACATTCCATCAGCTTCAGACTTTTCTTCTTAACCTTCGGATTTTCTTCATCATATGTGTATCTCAAACCCTTCCGAGTAGTTTGTGTAGGGGTTTTTAGGGGCTAAATCCGGTAACGCAGCGGAAGCGGTGGAAAATCATATTTTCTGATTTCAAAACTTTTTCTCGGATTAATTAAATAAACACATTTATTTAATTATCCAATAATCAAATTATGAAATAAAATTCAAATGAATCATATTCAAGTGAATTTACCGAAATGCCCTTACATTGGTATTTTGTCCATTTTAGTCCGAAATTGATCTAATCAATTTTGAATGATTCTAAATCATTTCTAAGATGAACTTAGCATTTTCAAAACATCAAAACACCAAAAGCACCAAAATCCCCAAAATCTAACTCCTTGGCCGAATGCTCCCATTAGGACCCATTTTGTGCACTTTGCCATTTCATGCATCAAAACACATCAAGATGTAATCCAATGAACATGAAACTTTATATGAATCATATATACATCCAAATACACAACATATATGAAAAGCCCAAAATTTGGAATTGGTCATGAACCCTAAGTTTTCAATTTCATCAAATTGGACAAATTAGACCAAATTGGTTAAATCCAACACTTCAATCATCTTTATTCCATCCAATCAAAGTCTCAACACAATGAAACAACTCAAGATCAAATCTAGGTCATCTAAGAGTGGGTAAACAACTCTATATTAGCAACAAGGTTTCCAAAACCATAAAAGAACACTTATTACTACAATAGCCATAAGCTTCCTTCATCATACATGCTTTACATTTTCACCAAAACTTCCATCATCAAAAACACAAGGAATAAAGAAATAAATAACCTAAGAACATCATATGTTAAAGCCTAGATCCTAAGGAACATTTTCCTTTCTAATAGTAAGTTGAAGAAACTTACTAAAATCCAAGCTTTCTTTGATTTCTTCTTTCTTTCTCACAACCTTCCTTTGTTTCCATTAATGGAGTTTTCTTTAAAGTGTATTAGGTTAAGATCCAAATGAAATGAAAAACAATATATACTTGTTCCAAATAAAGCCTTGGCCAAATTTGTGAAGGACAAAAACAAGAAATATTCATTTAATTTTCATTTGAATTTCATGTTACCAACTTGTCAAAATATCAAAAACACTTTAATGGTATTTCTAACAAAGTCAACAAAGGCAACAAAGAAAAAATATAACTCTTATATTTATAAAGTGTTGGCCGAATTTATCAAATAAAAAAAAAAGGAAATGGATATTTCAATTTTAACAATTAAAACAAATATCCAAGGAAGTCAAATTCAATTTGACAACCTCTTCCTTTAATGTAAAGTCAAACATTTACACTTATAATCATTTCCTAACTTTATCATTTGGTGATATATTTATATTTTAATTATATTAATCATTTAACAATTAAATAATTAAATAATTAATTAAATAAAAATATATCAAATACATGTATTATATTTACTTTAAATATCTCAAATACATATATTGATGATATATGTCAAATACCTTTATTTGACTATTTATTAATGTGTATTTAATAATATCATATATTAAATACAAATACACATTAAATAGAAAATGACGGTTCGGCCCGTTCGCATGTATTTTCATTTAACGATTAAATGATTTATAAATAATCATCATTATTCATAAATATTGCTCTAGTGCTCTATTGAGACTCTCTAGATTCAGGTATATCCGTCACAAAATCCAATTTCGTGTCCATAATCTATCCACCCATAGATTATGACGATCACGGATAATCTCGCTGAATCATACAGGTCGAGGTATAATCCCTCCGTCACAGGTATCCATATAATCCCAGAGATATAGATGTGAACGTCAAATCTCTAAGGTATTATCTCGTCGATGTATCTATTAGCAATCTTTAAATAACACTCGGAACTTACTTCCGATGTATACTGTGGCCACACATTTAACAGACTGCTAAATATATATAGACTACCTATGCTCTGTACACAGAATTGACGGATCCTATCTTGACACACACAGGATATCCTGAGGATCGATCCACACCCAACGAACAGGCGGAGGTCTGATCTAAATAGATTGGTGACGTGACTGCCATCTAAGTGTGGAAGATGTCTCATACATCCACAGTGGTGTCTCAAGTCGAATGACCACTATGCTACTCAACCCGAGAAGATTCTTATTGACGTTGGTGTACCATCCATTAAGAATCTTCGGTGTGCCGTTCAGTGTTTATCCACTATAAACACCTACACATATATACGAGTCTCCATAGACTCATGGTTCATTGGGATAAATCATCGGACCAGGTCTCGATATACGATATGTACTGGTCTCAACGGATTTGACTAACCGACCCGTGTTAGCAAATCTTGACCAGAAACTATGTTTGATAATATTCATATAGCAGTGATACTTACCAATGTCAATTACAAACTAAATTTGTAACTGTGTACTGCATTATATATTATCGGGCCATTGTCTAATATATACATATCACTAAACCACATTTAGTTTCAATTTAATCATAATCAGATCGAATACGTATATAAGAACAAGAGGTGTAACCATAAATAAGTAATATTATGGAATAAGGGGATGTTCGTATTCATGAGTCAGACATAAATACGGTCCGGATTGGCGCTCTAAGCACCAACTCCAACAGTCTGTTCTCTGAAATCTGGCAATTTTGAACCTTCACCCGGCTCAAACTTCATTTTTTTCATGATCCTATTTACCCTAGGATCCACCCATTCCTCAAAGGTTGCTGACACCTGAAACCTCGTGAAAGACTGTATCTCCAAGGCAGCCACAACATTATCTATCTCAGCTCGGATGGTAACAATCTCTCCCTCATACGGGAACTTAATCATCTGATGCAAAGTGGAAGGCACACCCCCAAGTTTGTGAAACCAAGGCCTTCCCAACAATAAAGCGAAAGTAGCCGGAATGTCCAACTCCGTGAACTAAACTTTGTCTTCAATTGGGCCTACTTTGACCACTGCCAAAAAAGTACCCTCAACTCCTCGTTTGCTGTCATCATAAGCTTTGATGGTCATACTGGAGGGGTCCAAATCCATTGCTTTCATACCTGGCTTTGCCAAAATCTTCAACGGGCACACATTGATGGACGAGCCGTCATCCACCATCACACATGATGTTCTCTTACCTTTTACCTCGGCCCTGATGAACAAAGGTCTATTATGGTTTCTCCTTTCAGCCGGGAGTTCTTCCTCAGAAAAAGTGATTGCCTACAAAATTTTCTTATATACTGATCCCACAAATATCGCCGGATTAGCATCCTCCGGTACCACTATATCTCCTTCAGAATTACATCTTGATGAACACAATAATTCCCATAGCCTGCCTGTGCTCCTTTGATGAACACAATAATTCCCAGATGATGACATGTGCCCGGGTTTTTTTTAACTGGCGCAGCACTGTATCTCCCTCAGAATTATCCCCATTTTCTGCCACTTCTCTTCCTTCAGTCAACACTTCTTTACCCTTATCAGTCATATCATTGTAGAAACGCCTGCTGCGTGTCATACCCCTCACTTCTTCTTCATCACTACTGGAGAAGTCTGCCCAGAAACTCTTCCCTGATTCTATCTCATATTCGATGTTACTATCCCAAATCCCAAGGCAAAAGGCTTGGAGGTCAAAGGATTGGAGGACAAGGTTCTCGGGTAGGTCAGAGTTTATCATATAGGTTGGTGGCAGGACATAGTGGTAATTTGGTAAAGGGTTCTGGTGTGTGTTGGGGCGTTCTGTTTCATAGTCGGGTATCTTTTTGGAGTCTATAAGGTCTTGGATTTCATGGCGGAGTCGGGCACAATTGTCGGTATCGTGGCCTTTCTGTTAGTGGAATTGGCAATATTGGTTTATGTTGAGATGTGGTGGTTGTTCCTGAATTGTACTGAATATGGGCTTTATCCTCGATCTGAGCTGACTGTGGGCTTTGTTCCTGAATTGTACTCAATATGGGCTTTATTCCCGAATTGAGCTGACTGTGGGCTTTGTTCCAGAATTGTACTGAATGTGGACTTTAGTCTCAAACTGAGCTGACTGTGGGCCTCACCCCCAGATTGATGTTGATGTGTGTCTTGCTCTCAAACTGATGTGGGCCTCGCCCCAAAATTGATACTGATGTGGGGCCTCGCCCCCCAAACTGGTACTGAGGTGGGCCTCGCCCCCAGAATGATACTGATATGGGCCTCAATCCTGGGACTCGTCCCAAGCTACTGATAATGACGTGGGCCTCGCCCCCAGATTGCCATACCCGGCAAGACTGATACAGATAATGACGTGAGCCTCGCCCCCTAGGTTGCCATACCCGACAAGACTGATACTGAAATTAATGTGGGCCTCACCCACAGAGTGCCATACCCGGCAAGACTAATGTTGATGCTAATGTGGGCCTCGCCCCCAGAGTGTCATACCCAAAACTCAAACTCAAATGGGCCTCAACCCTAGGATTATTACCCGAATCTGATACTGTGCTTTTCACCATTTCTGATTAGCTTGTTCTTTTCTGCTTTCTCTTTTCTTCTTCAAAACCTGTGAACACAAAACAAAACAAACACAAAAGGATGCAAAATGTGTTACGTGTATGCATGCATGAATGTTCATATCCCGTCGGGTTAGGTCTTCTGCCAATTCTCTTGCTGACTACTTAGTCTTCTTTTCCTCAGGCAAGCCACTGCTTCAACCTGTCTACGTTGATCGGCTCGGTGAACTAATTCCCTTCCAAGTCTGATATTTCCACTGCCCCCATTTCCCAATTTCTGAATGGCTGTCTTATCTTTTCTGCTTGCTTATTCTGAGGATTCCCCGTGTTCTAAACATCACTGAATTTCATAGTACCAAGGTTGAATGCTTTTCTCAAATATACTCATATTGCAGAAGAGATTCAGCGAAATGAACGTCTTTATTATCATTTAAGAAAATGGTTCGAACATGTAGACTAAATCAATGTCTATATTAAAAATGTAGGATCAAATAAACTAGGAGGAATAACTTCATCATTCGCAACATTGCCTTCTTCCTTGGCCTATGGTTCTTCACTGTTATCCTTTATCTCAATGCAAGAAGCCTGATGGTTGAGAGTTTGGGAGTGGTTTGGTTTCTAGGGGTTTCAGAAGTCCTTGTCTCTTCAACTTCTCCAATACTTTGGACAATGGTCTACCCAAGTTGGAGAATCTCCAGTTTCGGATAGTGGCAATCTCAGTAGAAACGGGCTTTGTTCCCGATGTCCCCCCAATGGGCCTCCTGTTCAGACCATAGAATTTTCTATTCTCGGCCTCTTCTTCCTCAATATCCATGACAGTTTCCCTCAACTGTCGAAAATCAGTAATCATGGAGGTCATCCTCCTTAGCTTCCCATAGATGTAGGGCTTGGTGCCCTTGATGATCATTTTTATCTGGTCCTTCTCTGAGGGCCTGGTCTATATCTTTAAGAGCTGGCTTCTCTAGCGGTCCACATACTCCTTGAAACTCTCTTCCGGTTTCTGCCTGGTGTTCTCCAGATCATGGAGTGACAGATCTATCTCCAAGTCCGTGACATACTGTTTCAGGAATGCATCAGCCAATTCCCTCCAATCTTCCCTTACTTTCTTCTCAAGGCTGTTATACCATACCACCGGTGCCCCCTCGAGTGACATTCCAAACATCTTCTGCACCTGTCGCTTTGTCAAACCCACAGAACTCATAACTGATACATACTGACGGAGATGAACCCTCGGATCCTCATTCCCGTTGAAATTAGCCATATCCAGCATCTTGAACTGAGCAGGCAACTGTTCTTCGAAGGTCATTGCCTCAAAATCTAACAACTCTTCATGTTTACCCTTCATTTTGCGGGTAACTGTTTCAACCTGATCCCGAAGCTTCTGAAATTCTTCCTGAGACGCAATCACTCTGCATGTTGCATACTCTGTCATGTCGTCATCAAAAGCGGGGATATCATCCCCCAACCCATTCAGAGGCTCCTCGCGCCTCACATTCTCAGAACTTCCCCCAGTACGGGGTACAGCCATACCAGCCACAGTAGTAGTCAACGCTTGTAACTGTTCAGTAATTTTGGCGAGACCATATTCCAACTGATCTATCCGGGATACCTCGTTATCAGATGTACTCATATTTTTTACCGGTCTTTTAGTGAGTCTTCCCTCTTCTCTAACCCAACGGGAATCTATGATGTCTTTTTGAGACATAGAGGGTGTTAACAGGATATATGTATGCATGAGATGAATGAGATGCATGCGATACTAGGAATATATTAACTTATTAAAATTTTCACACAAATCGACCCATCATCATTTTAGAAGCTTTTGGGCTAACTGTCATATGAGTGAACTCGTCCCAGTTTAAATGGCCCAACAAGTTCACATCTCATGGCAAGAAGTCCAACCGTATCGAAATGATGATGTTCCTAAACACAAACATATAACGGCCCATTGGAATTTTGGAAGCTTTTGGCCCGATCATCATAAGATACATTCTTGTCCCAGTTTAAATGGCCCAATAAGCCCATATCTCATGACAAAAGGTCCGAATGGATCCAAATGACAATGTTCCCAAACACAAGCATATAATAGATAATCCAGTAATAAAGCAATAATTTCTACAGAGCGGCCCATCGACATTTCAGAAGCTTTTGGCCCAATTGTCATAGGATACGAACTCGTCCCAATTTAAATGGCCCAACAAGTTCGCATTTCTGACAAGAAGTCCAACTGCATCCAAATGAGTATGGCCCACAAACACAAGGAAATAGTTGTTATAGGTCATACAACCCCGGTCTACGTATGGGTTCGCAAGAGTATAGACAAAGGCTTTTACTAGCGAAGGATGGCCCACAACTAGGTCTCCACACTCAAGAGTTCGAGCGACCAAGTGAGCGCACCCTTTTTTATACACTAAGGTACGTGCCAACGAGCTATGGTGTGTGACTGACTGTCAAATGGACTTCCCGTTGTAGATTCCCCAGAGGGAGGGTGGACCGAGGCTCTCTTAAGTACCCAAGCCTCTTAGGCTCTTATCGCTTGGTGTCAGGAATAAACAATGAGTCCTCCAAATTAGTCCATCACCGTTGGCTATGAGTAGATGATTATCTAGGTGCCTTCACAGCTTTTCCTTCTAGAAAGGTAGTGAGTGAAGGAAGACACCAAAGCATTACCTAACCTCAAAATGTCTTTGATTAAACCCCTTTTAACCCATGGTAGACACGGTTAATTAAAGCAAAAATCATAATATTACAAGACATTATTTCGTGGCCGATTCTCTATCCCAGTGGAGTCGCCAGACTGTGAGACACAGAAACTGGGCGACGCATGTTGTTCCGGGCTCGCGGCCCAGTTGGGAGTACGGAGTGGCCCGTGGGGGACTAAACCGGAGAATAATGGAGTCGCCACCCGGTGTGAACCGGGAAAATGAGATTTAAGGCCACACTCACCCCTCGCAATGGAAGACCTTAAACCGTTGGGTTCGGAATGGTCCCTTACTTATGTCACTTGTAATAAAAGGATTTGTGCAATAATTTAGTCAAGCCTAAGTAACACCTATTTCTAAGAGTATTATGCTTATAAGTTCATATGCACGAAAATAAAACTTGCACCTAAATTTGCATACATCTTACATCTAAATCTGCATGCTCGAAAGTGAATCAAAGTAGCGACAAACATACAATTTCATAAGCATATTGTATTCATGAAAGCGCAAACGCACAATAATCACACAACCGCACATAAAATCGAATCAAATAGTGGCGAACATGCAATTTCATAAACATACCATACTTATACATATGGAAACATAAACAAATAGCCATTACATATTCATGCGTAAATAAGAGAGTCAACTAGGTACATAATGCAAAAAAGACAATTAAGGAGGCAATTAATTATTAAAGTAAACATGCTATGATTTGATGCAAAAGAAGATAACTAATATTGACACAAACACACACGTGGGCATTTTTCCAAGTGGTACGTGGAATTGTATCCCGAGTACAGATCATACTACCGTCCATTCGGAATCGACTATGAAATTTATGTCCTGGTTTCCATCCTATATACCATGAGAAATAATGCCCAAATGCTATCATAACATTGGTACATAAATGATAATAGATCGAGCCAAGACAAAGATAGATGATGCAATCAATAGATGAAAGATGCGACAAATATCGTGGTAAAGGTAGCCTTTTAGGCTTTTCTTCCCCCAAATGGAGAACCTTTTAGTCCAACATAATAAGCCCATGCGTTTTTCATTACAATGCGTACAAAGATAAAGATAACTATATGGAACTTCGTAATGCATGCGTAAATAAAGCAATGATGTGCAAAAGGATAAATGACATAGTAAGAAGCGCGGCAAGACACCGTGGTAAAGCCTTTTAACCCCTTGACATAGAGGACCTTTAATCCAACTTATCAAGCCCATGAGCAAATAACAGAATGCATATACAAAGTAAAGACCACGGTATCGGACTTCATGTATTCGATTGAACATATCTCACATTCAATTGAATACACATTATCCGGCGTGGCAAAGCATCGTGGTAAAGGCTTTTAACCCATTGACTTAGAGGACCTTTAATCCCACTTACTATGCCCATGCGCAAACAACACAATACATATATAAGAAAGTAAAGACAATGATATCGGACTTCGTCTATCCGATTGAACATATCTCATATCCAATCGAATATACATTATCCGGCGCAGCAAAGCATCGTGGTAAAGGATTTTAACCTCCCAAAATAGAGGACCTTTAATCGCACTTACTAAGCCCATACACTAATAACACGATGCATATAAGAAATAAGGACAACAATATCGGACTTCGTATACCCGATTGAACATATCTCACATTCAACCGAATATACATCATCCGGCGCGGCAAAGCATCGTGGTAAAGAATTTTAACCTCTCAAAATAGAGGACCTTTAATCGCACTTACTAAGCCCATGCGCAAACAACACAATTCATATATAAAAAATTAAAGACAATGATATCGGACTTCGTGTATCCGATTGAACATATCTCACATCCACTCGAATATATATTATCCGGCGCGGCAAAACATTGTGGTAAAGGATTTTAACCTCTCAAGGTAGAGGACCTTTAATCGCACGTACTAAGCCCATGTGCTTTATCTCATCATTACATAAACAAATAACATGCCGAAATCAAGTAGCGAATAATAGACAAATCAAAACAACATAAAACGAAATATGCGCCGTTTACTCAAGTGGTACGTGGAGTTGTATCCCGAGTACAGATCATACTACCGTCCATTCGGAATCGGCTATGAAATTTATGTCCGGGTTTCCATCCTATAAACCATGAGAGGCGACACATTTTTCATTTTAGTCAAGGGCCACAACATACATCATTTTATAATTCATGCATTTTCTATCTATTTAAGGGCCACAACATGCTTCACTCCACAATAATCATGCAAACGAAACTCAATAAATAATAAAAATACAACTGAAAACCCGATGTGAAAGAATACCCTCAGGTCTAACCTTTTTCGTCGACTCTCGGACTCGCGTTTCACGGTGATCGGAAGGGTGAAAGCTCCGCAACTTTTCTGGTTCACTGGTTTGCATTTTTCCTCGATGTTTCACTGCTCAAGCTGTTGTTTTTGCTCCATTTCGCTGATGTTTTGCTGCTGTATTTCTGTTGTATTTTGGTCACTGTTTTTAGTGTTTTAGTCTACTATTTTGGGTGTTTTTAAAGGCTTTAAGTGCAGTTTTTTAGTTATTATTTTAGGGATTAAAAGTGCAGTTTTTTAGTCACTGGTTTAGGTGATTTATGGGCTATTTTTTTAAGGTATTTTCGGTGATATGGGGCTGCTGTAAAGGGATATTTTTTGGTGATGTGTGCTACTGTATAGGGGCTATGTTTCGCTCAATGGGGATGAGGCTGTATTTCGGTGATGTGTGCTGCTGTATAGGGGGCTGTTTCGGTGGTGTTTCAGGTTGTAATGTTTTCGACAATGGAGGGGTTTATGGGGCTGTGATTTTCGGCTAAGGGTGTAGGAGAAGAAGAGAAATATTTGCTTGCTGTATGCGTTAATCAAGAGGCTTTTTTCTTGCTGTATGCGTGTGAGTCACAGGATGCAATGGTTGGGAGAGGTTGGTTTTTATAGGCAAAGGGGGTAGGGCTACTCCTTGCTTGACAAGGAAATGGATTTGGCATTTAAGGGGGATTTGATTTAGTGTCAAACAAGGAAATCCTAAGATTGAGGGGGGACAAAATTAGTTCAATTTAGGGAGTCAATATATTTAATTTGTGTTGTTTAGGCATAATATTTGTTAAGTTAGGAATACAATATTTTTAATTAGGAATAAAAATATTCTTGATTGGGAAAATAATTTGTTGATTGATTTTAATTAGGCATGATTTTATTTAATATTTTATTTAATTTGGTATATGATTTAATATTTTATTTAATTTGGTATATGACTTAATTAATTATTTTATTTAATTTGGTTGTATTTTGAGGGCCTTGGTCGTGTGGGTCAAGTGTGGTGGGCTAGGTGTTGTGTTGGTTGGTGAGTGGGTTTGGGCCAAGGTTAAATGGTTCTGGGTTTTTTAGGCCAAATGTGCTTTAAAACGGAGGTCCAACGAGTGAGCTTGGAGCTAAACAAGCGGATAAAATTTAACGAAATATTGATTCCATTCCGACGACCGTTTCCTGCAACTTCCTCGACTAAAAATGTAGTGCCTCCAAATAAGACTCATCATAGGGACTCACATGCAAAAATGCAATGCCTACAACTATCCTGAGGTTTTATTCCCAATTTGAAAATTAAAGCCTATTAAAGAAATTTTTACCCAGGTTTATGTTTTAAACGCTAATCTTTCAGTTTTCTTGATTGTTATAGTCCAACTATCCAATCAACGATTTCAGGTACTATTAATATAATGATTACTATAGTCTAACTATATAATCAACTATAATTTGATTATTTAAATTCAAATATATTGATTACTATAATCCAATTATATAATCAACTATAATTTGAAGTAGTTTAAATACAATCCAACTGTTAAATTAAAACAACAATATTAGTCCAACTAATATTTATTCGAGTAATGACGAAAAATTGAAATAAGCGCGTATTGGCAAGTATCTAAACGAAATTGCGAATTTAATACTAGCCTCCCACTATTTTTCGGCGAGCCTCTAACCCTCTATTTTGTACTCGGGAAACCTTATTTCCTAGTGGGCTAGGATCCCGTTAAATAACACACAACCTTGACTTTGGCCAACAAGTTGTATGATATTTAACTAGGTAGATCTCTAAGATCAATTGGATCTCATCCAATTCCTAGATCCAGTAGGTGGACATCCAAGTCCGAAACATATATCTTATATATGCCAATATATCCAATATATTCCCTAACCATTTTCCTCTGAATCAATTAAGCATTGGCTTTGGCACAACAAACATAATGATTTCAGTTAAGCGGGACCCATTGACTTTGGAAAGCTTCGTAATCGATGTCGATGGACAAGAAGTGATCTTGAATTTGGCCAACAAATCACAACTTGGACAAGACATGTGATATGGAACAAAGCCTTCATGATTCAAACATATCCGCGATGGACAAAGGTCTTGACTTTGGCCAACAAACCAGTGCCAATCTTGGATCTTAAGAATGAATCATTCAATGGAAGGAAAAACGCTTAATATATGTTGAGGGTTTTTTCGCGTAATTGGCAACCAATTAATTATCTTTGTTTAAGTCTCATCATAAACCCTTAAACATGCATTCTAAAAACATTATAAGGCGCGTAAATTAAATTAATAACGATAAGCGGATGGATATTTAAAACACTTTGTTCCTAGAACAAATCTCTCCATTTCCTCTCTCCCGCTAGCACAAATCTTACTTCTACCCAATTACATAACATTTCTAAAGAAACCTCATTTACATTGAGGGGAATAGGTGAGAAGAGAAATACAAAGAGTCAAGAGGTAATAGGTGGACACGCAGGTCCAATTAATAAATTCTAAATTTATTACAATAATTTCCAAAATTTCCCTCACCCATCTAATATCCATCCGATATACATTATTCATACATCACATCCATGTATTCACACAAAGCATGTTATCAATCAATCTAATCCAATTAATTAATCTGAAATTAATGACCATCCAATGTTCAAACAATGATTTGATTTTGCGCGAGTCCGACTCGTTTTAAGAATAAGTACTCAAAGTATGAATTCTCGAATTATATTAAACTACAACATTAAATCCAATTTAATTTGTATTTAATACTAATTCTATATTTAATTCCAAATTAAATAATTACACTTTATTAATGTGCCTTTACGACTTAGATTCTAAATCTAATATTTACGGGTCTCAAAGCCCAGTTAACATCCAATGTCAATTTAATTAAAGTCCAATGGGCTTTCAATTAATTTCTTAAGGCATGGACTTTGGTCAATATAGGTCAAACCCAAATACCAAAGCCCATTTAAGGAATCACCCTTATTTGCCAAGAAACCAATTTAGGCTCATTAGGCCCAATTAATATTTTAAAGGTCCATTTAATTATATTTAAACTTTATGGATATGGTTTTAGGCCCAATTGGATCCAACCAATTAACCTAAACCATACTTGGCCCAACCAAGCCCATTAAGCCCAAATACAACTTTACAAGCCCAATTCCAAATTTAGCCCAATTAATTAAATTACAAAATTCCAAATTTCACAATTAAATTAATTTAAGTGTATAGCCATAATTAATTATTCAAATTAAAATTTCTAAAATACTAATTTATATAACTAATCATGCTAATTATCATCAACACATGTCCAACATTATTGAATCAAAAAATCAATTCATTTTCATGCTTATTGGTCACGACATTTTAGGGTTTTTAGTCCGATTTCGATTTCCATCCAATTGAATCTCAAATTAACATTTCCAAAGTCTTTCAAACTCATCCAATGATTCATAAAACAAAAAATACCATGACATTAAGGCACCTCCACATTCGGCCAAGCCTATAATTTGGGGAAAATTTGATCCAAGTCAATTTTCATCAAATTGATCACAAATAACTCTAAGTTATCATCATTCAAGTATACTCAAACAATCAATTTAATTCAAACATGCTCAAATCAATTTTACCCAATTTTACCCTAATTCATTTTCATGCTTAAACAAGGCTCTTGATACCATTGTTGGGTTTCTACAATAGTCCCAAGACCATTCAAGCAATGAAAATAATGTGAATACAATAAAGAAGTATGGCGGAATCATACTTACAATGAACGGATTTGCGATGCGATGAAACACAAAAAATTTCTTCAAGCTTTTCCTCATTTAGTATTCGGCCAAGCTCCATTTTTCTACTCTCCAAGCTCCAAGCTTTGTTTTACGATTTCATGCTCATGAATGGGTTCCCTATCACCTTTGTGTGACCCATTGGATGTGCTTGCATCTTGGAAATTTGCAACAAACTTTCACATTTTCCCTTGGTGAGTTTCGGCCAAGCCAAAACATTTGAGAGGGAGAGAGTTTCGGTCATGAAGAAGAAAAGAATAGAGAGAGTTGTGTTTTGTTTCTAAAACCTAATGCAAAATCCTTCACAAATTTTGGTATTTGTTTTTCCAAAAAACAAAAGGCAAAAAAGAGGGAAAATTGCATTGAATGCATTCAACAACCACCATCAATAAATAGTGACTGGTTGTCAATCATTAAAAGGTGACTTGACTGTTGGACAATTATGACCCATAGCGTCACTATTTGTACAGATCACGGTGTTGTTGTACAAATTAACTATGTGACAAATGAGATTGTACTCTTATCATTTGTGATTAGATCACCTAGATATATAAATGATGAGAGGTCCCTATGATTTTTTCATGGACTGAGAATGATATGAGACAGTATCAGTCCACGAAGGATAAATCATTGAATATCCCTAGTCAGAGCATTATCGAGATTGGACATCGATAAATGCGTAAAAGACTAGTATTACACTTGTGCGTGTTGTGAGGGCACAACGACATAGTTCTCGTATATTTGGGTATATGATACTCATTCAAGTTTAATAGGAGGTTGTGTTTTACCGATGGTACGGGAAACAGCTTCGCTCTGGATGGACCCCCTCAGAATTCCATTGGTAGTATGACTATGTGTCTATGGAAGTCCGAAATCAGGGTAGATGTATTTGGTCTTAACCTGAGTCTTGCACCGCTAATACATACGACAATCAATATACTTTGGTTGAGGTCGTCCAGGGCTTTAACCGGTTTATGTGTACTCCAATTCTGGGTATATCGAGAATCGTAGTGTGTTGGGTGTGATGTCAAGATGAAAGTGTCACTCCAGTCATATGGAGTTGATGATCGCGCAGGGATACATAACTGGCTCTCTATATAAGGTTGCAACCGTCGGGATAATATGACTTGGTTATGATTATCCGATTTTAAAGAGACTAGTTGCTCGTTATCCGATATACGCTTCGTACGGGCAGACACTGTACTAGCCCCAGGCCTTGCATGTGATCATCTGATACTGGACAGAAATACGTTATACTACGCATATTACGCCTGATACAGATCCTTATATTCCTGTAAGGATATTTCCAGAGAATTAGGAAGGCATGGCGCTTTGCTAGAGGCCAACTTTGTCTTGTAAATCGGTATAAAGGTAGTACGAGGTACTCACGTGTTCGGATAGTCCAACGACCGACTTTACTGCCAACATATCCGGGGATCTCATGGGTCGCTTCCCAAAGATTCACCGATGACGTATGACTCGCACCTTTTATTTAATCTGGGATTAATTAGAAGAGAGAGAAAATTAATCTGGGATTAATTACGGAGATATTTTATCCGGGATAAAATATCAATTAAAGAGAGATAACGATTAATTTGGAATTAATCGGTAAATTAATATATTCGATATATTAAACGAAATTGGATTTCAACACGGAATTAAAATTAGATTTTAATTCGGGCGAACGAATTAATTTAGAATTAATTCGTTAGCGACGTGAATAGTGATTATGCTTGGCATGATTATTTAATTAAATTAGATTTAATTACGACGCAACGGAAAGTTCGTTAATTTGGAATTAGCGAACCCGAGCCCGAGATTATTTGCGAGCGCATTCGCATTTCAAATTCGAGTGCGGCAAATCAAATCAAGCATCAAATCGCTAGTCGCTTCTAGCGTCACATCAGTCGTCAATTAAGTGATGGATGTCTTTCACTTTGAGTGATTGACGCCAGTCACTATTCACTGAGTGATGGATTAATGGCAAGTTGATGTGTATGGTTGGCTAGCATTGCTATTTTGGAGCCAAAAGTTTGGTATAGGTTTCAGAAATCAAATACCAAAATGAATAACACATTTTATCTCTCTCTCTCCTCCTCTCTTCTTCCTCCATTCACGCCCAAGGGGCTGAGTTTTTCCTCATTGGTTTTTCTTGAAACCGTGAGCAGTGGGAAGCCAAAGGTCATGATTTTGTGGCAAAATCAAGAGTGCTAGCACACTACGAAGACATGCGAAGGTGATAGGGAAGCCCACCCATGAGCCGGGAACTATTCGACGAAGCTTGGAGCTCGATGAAAGACCTTAATGGACGCCAAAACAATGAAGAAATTCATTGCCACTGCCGCAGTTCACTAGGCAAAAAGATTTTGTTTTTGTTGCCTCCGCGTCGCTTAACCGCTCGATGTAAGTATTCCGCGACTTTCTCGATTTGTATTCGCACTTGTTTCATGTTTGTTATTCGATCCTATGGACCTAGAAAATCCAACATTGACATCTATCACTAAAGTGACAAGTGATGTGACGCGTGATGTGACTTGTGGGCCCCACTTGATTCGAAATGCGAGTGGGCCCGCAAACACTCCCGGGCTCGGGTTCGTTAATTCTGAATTAACGAATTTTCCGTTGCGACGTAATTAAATCAAATTTAATTAAATAATTATGCCTAGTAAAATTTCTATTCACGTCGCTAGCGAATTAATTCTAAATTAACTCGTTCGCTCGAATTAAAATCTAATTTTAATTCTGCGTCGAAATCTAATTTCGTATAATATATCGAATATATTATTTTATCGATTAATTCCAAATTAATCGTTCTCTCTCTTTAAATAATATTTTATCCCAGATAAAATATCTCCGTAATTAATCCTAGATTAATTTTCTCTCTCTTGTAATTAATCTCAGATTAATTATGTGCGAGTCATACGTCATCGATGAATCTTCGGGAAGCGACCAATGAGATCCCCGGATATGTTGGCAATAAATTCGATCGTCGGACTATCCGAACACGTACGTACCTAGTACTGCGTTTTTACCGATTTACAAGACATGGTTGGTTTCTAGCAAAGCACCGTGTCTACCCAATTCTCCAGAAATATTCTTAAAGGAATATGTAATCTATATCAGGCGTAGTATATGTAGTATGCGTATAGCGATCCAGTATCGGATGTCACATGCTAGGCTTGGGGCTGGTAACTAGTCTCTATAATCGGATAATCATGACCTTGTCATATTATCCCGATGACTGCAGTACATAAGAGTACTAGTTCCGTATCCTACGTGACCATCATCTCCACTATGACTGGAGTGATATTTCCATCTTGACATCACACCCAATACACTACGATTCTCAATATACCCAGAAGAGGCATACACAGAACCGGTTAAAGCCCTGGACAAATAAAACCAAAGTATATTGATTGTCGCAAGTATTAGCGGTGCAAGTCTCAAGTTAAGACCAAATACACCTACACTGATTCGGACTTCCATAGACACACAGTCATACTAACAATGAGATTCTGAGGGGTCTATTCAGAGTGAAGTTGTTTCCTTACCATCGGTAAAGACAACCTCTTATCACACTTGCATAAGTATCCAATACTTAAATATATGAGAACTATGTCGTTATGCTCCCATAACGCGCACAAGTGTAATATTAGTCTATTCTACATTATCAATGTCCAATCTCGATAATACTACGACTAGGGATTATTTAATGATTAAAACTTTGTGGATTGATATTGTCTCATATCATCTCAATCCGGAACTAATCATAAAGATATTTTATCATTTATTTATCCCGATAATCTAATTACAAATGATAAAAGAGCAATTTCCTTTGTCACATAGTTAATTTGTACAACAACACCATGATCTATACAAATAGTGATGATATGGGTCATAATTGTCCAACAGACATGGCTTACATCTTTCAAAGAAGATGTGTCCGCAAACAGAAGATGAGAAGATTAGAATGTCTAATCAGTCTTATGCTTCATATTTGGGCAGCATCATATATGTCATATTATGTACTAGGCCTGATATCAGCTTCGTAGTCAGTGTGACCAGCAGGTATCAGTCTAATCCAGGAAATGACCATTGGATGGCCATTAAAAATATCATCAAATATCTTAAAGGTACTAAGGATAAGTTTGAGGAAACAAGCTGCAAGTTAATGGGTATACGGATTTCAATTTCCAATCAGATCCTGATGATAGAAATTTTACATCAGGATTCATGTTTACCCTTAATGGAGGTGCAGTTTGTTGGAAGAGTTCCAAACAGGGATCGACAGCTGATTCCACCACAAAGGTGGAATATATTGCAGCTTCTGAAGATGCAAAAAAAGCTGTATTAATTAGGAACTTTATCACAGAATTGGGAGTAGTCCTAAGTATCGAGAATCTGATTCTGTTATACTGTTATAATACTGGAGCCATTGCACAAACAAAAGAACTAAGGGCGCATCAGAAGTCAAAGCATGTGGAATGAAAGTACCACATCATTCGAGAGATTGTGTCGCGATGGGACATTGTCGTGTGCAAGGTACCGAGTGAAGATAATGTAACAGACCCGCTTACCAAGGCCATACCTCCGAAGTTATTTTATAAACATGTGGATTCGATGGGTATTAGATACAATCGATATTGGTACAGTGCGTGCGTGCACTGTAGCACGCGCGAGAATGTTGTTTTCGCTCATTCTAGAGCTTCCGGAGTTCGATTCAATCCCGGTTTTTTCCTATACACTCTTAATGGAATATAGTATTTCATTAAATAAAATTAAAATTACATCCAAACTTGATATCCATGGATTAGACCCACTTCCGCTGAGTGAGATATCGATACGACCCTAGGGGTTCCACAACTGCCCCAACAGAATGGTATCAGTAGCAAAGGCTTAACCACACAACACATATTTTTGAATCTAAGCCATAGTAATTTTAATTTAATTATGCATAAGACATATTGGATATGTATTGCATATTTTAATTAAACCTTTGACCTAATAAAGTTAATGACTTGATTGTCATAAATCTCCCGTGATTAGGTGATTACTTTTAAGTAATTGTATTAATAATGTTGGAGCATTATTGGATGGTCTGTCCATTGGGGTTGGTGCTCAGAGGGCCAATCTGGACTGTATTTATGTCTGATTCATGAATACGAGCATCCTCTTTTTCCATAATATTACTTTCTTATTGGTTGCACCTCTTATTTTTATATATGTATTCGATCTAATTACTATTAGATTGAAACTAAATTTGATTTAGTGATATGTATATATTAGATAAAGACCCGATAATATATAATGTAGTGCGTAGTTACAAAGTAGTTTGTAATTGACATTGGGAAGTGTCACTATTAGAAATATATTATCAAATAAAGTTCATGATCAAGATTTACTAACACGGGTCGGTTAGTTAAATCCGTTGAGACCAGTATATATCGTATATCGAGACTTGGTCCAATGGTTTATCCCAATGAACCATGAGTCTTGGGAGACTCGTATAGACATGTAGGTGTTTATAGTGCATAAACATTGAACGACTCACCGAAGATTCTTAATGGATGGTACACTAACGTCAATAAGAATCTTCTCGAGTTAAGTAGCATAATGGTCATTTGACTTGAGATACCACTGTGGATATATGAGACATCCTTCACACTTAGATGGTAGTCACGTCACCGATCTATTTAGATCAGACCTCCGCCTGTTTGTTGGGTATGGACCGATCCTCAGAATATCCTGTGTGTATCAAGATAGGATCCGTCAGTTCTGTGTAGAAAGCATAGGTAGTCCAAATGTGATTAACAATCTATTAAATCTATGGCCATAGTATACTTCAGAAGTAAGTTCCAAATGTTATTTAGAGATTGCTAATAGATACGTCGACGGATTATACCTATAGAGATTTGATGTTTATATCTATATCTCTGGGATAATCCAGATACCTGTGACGGATGGATTATACGTATGCAATGACCTCGACCTGTATGATTCAGCGAGTTTATCCGTGGTCGTCATAATTTACGGGTGGGTAAATTATGGACACAAAATTGGATTTCATGATGGAAATGCCTGAATCTAGAGAGTCTCACTAGTGAAATATACTCGTAGAGCACTAGGGAAACTTTTATGAATAATACTGATTATTTATAAGTCGTTTAAAGGTTAAACAAAAAATACATGCGAATGGACCTAATAGTCATTTCCTAATTATTCTGTATTTGTACTTAACGATAGATTTTGGTAAATACACATTAATTAAATGTCAAATTGTGATATTTTTCATATATCATAAATATATATATGTATTTGGATATTTAAAGTAAATATTATATATATATATTTAAAATATTTATATTTAAATAATTATTTAATTGTTAAATAGTTAAATTAATTAAAAATATAAATATCTTAAGTTTTGATATTTTAGGAGATGCCTTGAGTTGCTTTTGTTGACTTGTTGAATTTTCATTAAAGTTGTAATGATCAAATTAACAAGTTGATAAAGTAAGCTTTAAATGAAACAAAAATACCTAGATATTAATATTTTTCTTCCAGTTTCGGCCAAGGGTAATTTTGGGGAGTATATATTGTGTTGTTTCATTTTCATTAGGTTAAGGGTTCATAAGTTACCAAATAAACATAATAGAGTTGAGAGAAAAAAGCTTGGAGGCGAAAGAAGAAAGCTTGGAAAAATATTATTTTTGTAAGTTTTTCTTTAAAGTCTTCAACATAGAAAATATTTCTAACATGCTTATCTTCATCTTGTGTTTCTTTGATGTTGTCTCTTTACTTATAGTTTATGTTTTAATTGGTTGTGAACTTGTATGAAAGATTTTTGCATGTATGGTTTTAAAGTGAGCTTGAAATGGTTTCATAAGCTCTCTTTTGATTATTTGATAATCAAGTTGACATTCTAGAGTTTCTAAGCCACTCATTGATGACCTAGAATTTTTCTTGAGTTGTTTCATGATGGTGAGACTTGTTTGGTGTTGTAAAGTTTGAATTAAAGTAATGGATTTAATGGATTTGGTGAAATTGGTCAATTTGATGAAATTGTAAAATTAGGGTTCTTAACCCATTCCAAATTTGGGGTTTTTTATATATGTGATGTATTATGGAGTGTATATGATGCATATTAATTTTTGGGTTGATTGGATTTGATCTTGGCATGTTTTGAACAAAAAATGACCAAATTACAATTATCCGAAAATTTTGGGTGTGTTCGGCAATTAGACAAAAATTAGGGATTTTGTTGCAATCTGATTTTGACATGTTGGAAATCATTTTAGAAATGATTTAGAATCATCCAAAATTGTATTTGACAATTTTAGGACTAAAATGATCAATTTGCAAACTTGTGAGGCAATTCGGTAATTACCAAGAAATTTGATTTCTTGTGTAATTTTTCAGTATTTGTAATTCGGTAATTAAATAAATAAGTTTATTTAATTGATCCAAGAAAAAATTTGAAAATTGAAAATTTTGAATTTCCGTGATTCTGCTGCGTTACCGGATTTCCGCCTTAAAACCCCAACATTGTCTTGTCAATATGGAGATGAATGAGTTCTTACTACTTATATCCAATATCGTCTTTAGTGTGAGGGTACAAGTGCTCGGAACTTAGGTCGCTCCGGTAAAACATTAGATTTAGCGTGATGAGTTAACGTAGTCACCCAATATCGTCATTAGTGTGAGGGTGTACATACGAAGCTCATTAGTGCACATTGATAAGTATACACCTAGAACACGTCTTAATCCAATATCATCATTAGTGTGAGGATAAGAAATGGTTCAGGACCAAACCATGAATCACATGAAGTGATTGACCTTGGAGGTCTACCTAATGAGTTTACAAAGGCCAATATCGTCATTAGTGTGAGGCTGGAGTAAATGTCATGGGATCCACTTCCCGCTATGAAATTTTAATAGTCAAATTTCTATTTTCCGTTAAGGGAGATTACAAAATTATGTAAATTAGTGGGAGGGCACTAATAGATTTAAAATTCCATAATCAATTAGTGTTATCACTTTTGAAATGAAAACTATTCTGCCGCTACTAAAAAATATTGTCTTGTAGATGGCTGCCACTAATCTATTGATGAAACTTTTGGATTCCAATAAGCTAAAAGGAGTCGAAAACTATTTCGAATGGGAAATGAACATGCACCTTGTCTTGGAGTATGAAAAGTTGACTTATGTCACGATCAATCCACTGCCTGTTGATATCGATCCTGACTCCACTCCATAAGAGCGAGAAACTTTTAATAGATGGAAGGATGATAACCTAAATGTGAAATCCTATATTTTGGGATTGATGGTTCCAGATTTGCTGAGACAGTACATTGAAGTATCGGATGCTTGGAGCATCATGCGAACACTCAATGAGTTGTTCGAGGCAAATCAAGAGATGAAACTTTATCGAAGGTCTAAGGAATTATTCTGTGCTGAATGCGAGAAGAGAAGAGCTGACAGCACTCATATTTTGAACATGATCGACCAGATTTGATATCTTGAACGACATGGCATTGTGTTTGATGAACGGCTGGGCCGTAATTTGATTTTGTCTTCTTTGTCTGGTTCTTATGCTGGCTTTGTATTGAATTTCCATATGCATTCGATGTAAGCCACATACGAAGAACTTCATAACATGCTATGCAGGACGGAGCAAGATTTGAAGAAAGGAAACCCCACACTGTGTCTACATGGTGGAGCTGGCTCTTTAAAGACTTCTGGGAAGTCAAAGAAAATAAAGATGGGGAAGAAGAAGATATCAAAGAAAAAATCCAAGAAGCGCAAAGGCGCAAAATCGAAAGTAGCTCGTGATCAATGTCTACAATGCAAGAAGTCTGGACATTAGAAGAAGGACTGTCCAGAGTTTAAAGGAAAAGCTGGACCCTCATGTACGCTTTGTATTTTTCCAATTATTGACATCTCATTAGCCTTATATGCAAATAGTGGATGGGTGTTAGATACTAGCAGTCCTACTCATATTTGCAATTCCATGCAGGAAATAAGGGTTAAAAAAGGCTGAATGAATGGGAGATCCAACTTAGAGTTGGCAATGGCGAGACATTGGATGTTAAGGCCATAGGAACAGTTGCTCTAGATCTCCCAAATGGATGTAAATTAGATTTGCATTACTGTTATTATGTTCCCTCAATTATCAGACAAATAATATCACTGCCAATATTAGATAAATAGGGATATATAATAAACATTAAGGATGAAACTTTATGTTTGTATGATAAAGAAAATTTATTGAAATGTGAATGTTCTTTATCAAACGGTCACTATGTTTTGGAAACATATAGAAATGTCTTTAATATAGAGAAAAATACAAATAGGAAGTCTGAATTAAATAATACTGAATTATGGCATATGAGATTAGGCCACATAGGTGTTAAATGTCTATCCAAATTGGTAAATGATGGTTTGATTGAAAATCTTACCTCAGATCCTTATCCGATTTTTGAGTCATGTATCCAATGAAAGATGACAAAGGCCCCATTTCAAGGAAATGGACACCGTGCTGGAGATTTACTGGAACTAATACACAACGATGTGTGTGGTCCATTAAATCATGACTTTCATGATGGTTCAACAAACTTTGTGACTTTCACAGATGACAAGTCTAGATATGGATATGTCTATCAGATGAAACATAAATCGGAAACATTTGACAAGTTCAGAATATTCCGAAACGAAGTAGAAAAACAAACCAGTAAATTCATCAAATATCTTAGATCAGATCGAGGCGGTGAATACATGAGTGAAGAATTCATAAATTATTTAAGGGAGAATGGAATTCTCGCCTAATATAGCCCACCAGGAACACCTTGTTGGGAAGCGGCCGCGAGTGCGCAGTGGAAAATCAAAATTATTATGTCGCTTTCCATTTGCCCAAGCCTCATTTGTTTTGATTATTCTACAAGCCTAGGCATGTTACTATATATTCTAAGCATAAAACTCATAAAACATGCAAAGAACATAAACCTAAACATGCTAACTATCATAAGAACTCTAATTAAAATAAAGAAAGAAAACGACTTACTTCAACCATAGACTCCTCCAGTCCTCCCTCCAATCTACAAGCTTTTCTCGAACTCAGTAAGCTCTTCCATGTTCCAAAGAGCCACCCAAGTGTGTGGCCTCCAAAGATGCACACACCAAAGCCAAAACTCAACGGCAAGACTACGCATTGAGTGCACGAGTATTTTGCCCTTGGTGCTAGCCTAGACAAATACCTCAAAACTTTTAACTCGAGGTTCTTCTAGTCAATTAGACTTAAGCATCCTCAAAATCAGTGGCTTACTCTTAAACTTTAGAGTTGCTCACTTATATAAACCCAAGATATGAAAGGTTTGGTGTAAAAAAATTGTGAAGAGTTCTTTGGGTTTATATAGTGCTCCAAAGACAACAAAATTAATTAAGAATCTGATGTGGGATAAAAGCTAATTTAATCTTAGCCATTGGATCTTAATTTAGTGGTTTAATGAGATCATAAAACCTTAATAAGAGTTTGGGCCGAATTGGAATTCAAAACAAATAACAAAATATTTTTTACTATTCATATTACTATTCGTATTACTATTCCCGTGAATAGTAATTTTTTTTTAATTCCAATTCCCAAAGTGCCCCTATCGTCAATCACCAATCCTTAAGCCACTATGGAACCTCATAAATGATATGTTCAATAATTAAACACATTAAACCATTTATGAACAATTCCTACAGCAATCATATATGATGTTATATTTGTACTGTGCTCTGTTAACCATTGATTTCGACTTTGTTGTGTGTGACCTTTTGGGTTCCCTTCAAGTTGGACATGAAATGAATCGTGATAATTTAATCGAACATAAATTATCCTCCGATCAGATTGTCATTCGATTTCAATGACCAAGGTTGACATCTGGCAATATGCCAAGGCCCCCAAATGAGAAGGAAAGATATATAGACCCATTTTGTGTATGCGATTTACATATGATACGGTCCCTCGTCTCACTGTATCCCCACCTATTGACCTAGGGTACGAAAAGTGTCTAACCATATTGTCAAAGGTATGATGTTGATAGTGTCATGAATCGTGCTAACCCAAGAATCTCACATGATTCTTCCGTTGTGGCCACAGTCTCAAGCACTGATCACACATATCAACCCGCGAACTGGAATACTACTCTTATAAGAAAATATTATCCGAGAGAGTGGTGATTCTCTATTGTATCTTTACAAACTTCATGTGTTTCAACAAATGACCCAATCATACCCTTATGACCGGATCTTTTGATCCGGGGAAGAAGAATGTCAAAGTTATTTAATCCACACATAATATTGTAAAGACCTCAAGTCTAAGGACTAGTCATATAATCGATACATGAAAGTTCTCACAGACATATAGGATAAACACTCCATATGAAAACTTTCGGCAGTCAGTTCGATGGACACGAGCAACTCATGCATCCATGTGATACACCAAGCGGACGGATCTCCGCTAGTAGCCTATGAGATCGGCTACCCCACTTAAGGGCGGATCATATCATCATGCTAGTCTCTCCGCTTTGTGAACGCCAATATTATTCACAAAACTATGACTAGGAACATTTAAGAGTAATGATTCTCATAAGGCGTGGAAGCCATCGTCTTATTACTCCAAGGGCTTTATTACAGTGTTGATGATTCATATAAGTTATGTAAGACATGTATAATAAAGATTTCCATTTTATTAATTAATGAAAATATTACAAATACATGTAATATAGCCCATCCACAAGTTGGGTATAGGGCATATCCCTAACACACCTCAACACAACGGTGTGTCTAAACAAAGAAATCATACTTTATTGGATATGATGTGATCCATGATGAGCTATACAGATCTTCATTATTACCTTTGGGGTTATGATTTACAAACTGTTGCCTACATACTTAATAGGGTTCCATCGAAAGCTGTTTCTACGACCTCCTATCAGATATGGTTCGGTAGAAATCCAAATCTTAGACATTTAAAGATTTGGGGTTGTCCTGCATACGTTAGAATTACGCAGCGGGATAAACTAGCACTCAGAGGGTATAAATGTAGGTTCGTTGGATATCCTGATAATTCCATGGGATATCAATTCTACGATTCCGAGCAACTATATGTATTTTTTGTTCGCTTAGTAAATTTTCTTGAAAAGTAATTTTTGAGAGAAAGTGGAATTGTAGAGAGATTAAACTTGATGTGTTTATCCCAACATTAAGGAACATGGGATGGAATAAGAGATCCAATTAGATGAAGGATCTACAACACAGGTTCTACGTAAGTCGAATAGAATATCAAGGCCTCCTGAGAGACTGTTTTTAACCTCTGATGTGAGCCTTGATGTTCTCCTTTTGGAGGAAACAGATCTGACTACGTATAAAGAAGTGATATTGGATATCGATTCAGGAAAATAGCTGGAAGCCATGAAATCTGAAATGGATTCAATGCATGCCAATCAAGTCTGGGACTTAGTTGAACTTCTTGAATGAGTTAAACGTATTGGTTGTAAATGGGTTTACAAAAAGAAATGAGGGCCCGATGGAAAGGTGGAAACCTTTAAGGCCCGGCTAGTAACGAAGGTTGCTCTCAACGCCCTGGGATTGACTATGAGGAAACATTTTCACCAATAGCCATAGTAAAATCCATTAGGATTCTTTTAGCCATTGCTGCATATCACGATTATGAGATATGGAAAATGGATGTGAAAACCGCTTTCCTAAATGGATTCCTTGAAGACGATATCTATATAGAATAACCATAGGGTTTCCTATCCACTGAGACTTCAAACTTGGTTTGTACGCTCCAAAAGTCTATTTATGGACTTAAAAAACAACATCCCGAAGCTGGAATCGTCATTTTGATTAGATAATTAGATTATCTGGATTCATCAAGAATGAGGAAGAACCATGTGTTTATAAGAAAGTTAATGGGAGCATGATAGTTTTTCCTGGTCTTGTATGTAGATGACATTCTTATCATAGGAAATGATATAGGGATGATGCAAAGTGTGAAAGCCTACCTTTGCAAGAACTTCTCCATGAAAGATATGGGTAAAACTTCTTATATATTAGATATAAGGCTATATCGAGATAGAGTTATGAAGCTTATAGGGTTGTCACAATCGACGTATATAGACAATATGTTAGAAAGGTACAGTTTTACCAATTGCAAGGCAGCAAATGTACCTTTCCAATACGGCATACTCTTTCGAAGAAAATGGAACCTCAAACTGAAGAAGAGAGAGTTAGGATGTCTAACTTGCATATGTTTTCTTGTATTGGAAGAATAATGTATGTTATGTTATGTACTAGACCTGACATCAGTTTCGACGTCAGTATGACCTGCCGATATCAATCTGATCCAGGTAATGATCATTGGACAAGCCGTGAAACATATCCTAAAATATCTTAAGGCAACCAAGTAAGTTTATGATATATGGAGAAGATGAGCTACAAGTTAAGGGTTATACAGACTCCGACTTCTAGGGAGATCCAGATGATACAAAATCTACATCAGGATACATATTACCTTTAACGGTGGTACGATTAGTTGGCGTTGTTCAAAGCAAGGCTCAACAGCTTATTCCACCACTGAGGCAGAATTTATAGCGGCTTCAGAAGCTGCTAAAGAAGCTGTTTGGATTATAAATTTTATCACAGAACATGGCGTTGTGCCTAGTATTACGGATTTGATCCCATTGTACTATGATAATAACGGAGCCATTGCGCAGGCTAAGGAGCCGAGGGCACATTCTAAGTCTAAACACATGGAAAGGAAATACCGCGTAATTAGAGAGATAATTGAACGAAAAGACATAATGGTCTTGAAGGTTCAAGGACAATACAACATAATAGACCCGCTTGTTGGAGATTCTAAGCATCCCAAGATCAATAAATCAAGCATGAAACATAAGTGAATACATCGAGGGAGTTGCGGAATACTCACATCGATCAGTTGAGCGACGATTTGGGCAATAAAAATCGTTCACTGCCCTCATTGGACTGCTCACGGTAGTGCAGTGGTGTCCCCATTGGTTCGGCCATTTTGAATCATTTCCAAGCTCCAAGCTTTGTCGTGGTGATTCTCGGCTCATGGGTAGACTTCCCTATCACCTTCACATGATCCCGTAGTGTGCTAGCACTCCCGATTTTGCCACAAAATCGCAACTTTTCTTCCCATTTTTCTCCCTTGGTTCACGGCAGAACTGCCAAACACCAGAAGCAAAAATTGCCCACTTTGGGCATGAAGATGAGGAAGAGAAATGGAAGAGAGAGAGATAAAATGTGTTATGTAATTTTGGTATTTGATTTCTCAAATCAATACACTAATTTGGTTCCAAAAGTCAAGGCAATTATGCCCACAAATCCAACACACACATCACTCAATCACATCAATTACAAGTTGTCAAGTCACATCACTCAAAGTGACAAGTGATTTGACGCTTGATGCGACTAGCGATTTGACGCTTGATTTGACGTGCCGCACTCGAATTCGAAATGCGAATGCGCTCGTAAATAATCCCGGGATCAGGTTCGCTAATTCCAAATTAACGAATTTTTCTGTTGCGTCGTAATTAAATGATTACTCCTAGAAAAGTCACTATTCACGTCGCTAACGAATGATTCTAAATTAATTCGTTCGCCCGAATAAAATCTAATTTTAATTCTGTGTCGAAATCCAATTTCATTTAATATATCAAATATATTAATTTCCGATTAATTCCAAATTAATCGTTATCTCTCTTTAATTGATATTTTATCACAGATAAAATATCTCCGTAATTAATCCCAGATTAATTTTCTCTCTCATCTTATTAATCCCAGATTAATTAAACGTGCGAGTCATACGTCATCGGTGAATCTTGAGAAGCGACCCATGAGGTCCCCGGATATGTTGGCAGTAAATTCGGTCGTCGGACTATCCGAACACGTAAGTACCTCGTACTACGTTTATACCGATTTACAAGACAAGGTTGGCCTCTAGCAAAGCGCCATGCCTACCCAATTCTCCGGAAATATCCTTACAGGAATAAAGGATCTGTATCAGGCGTAGTATACGTAGTATTGCGTATTTCTGTCCAGTATCAGATGATCACATGCGAGGCCTTGGGCTGGTACAGTGTCTGCCCCGTACGAAGCATATATCGGATGACAAGTAACTAGTCTCTTAATATCGGATAATCATGACCAAGTCATATTATCCCGACGATTGCAACCTATTTAGAGAACCAGTTTGTATCCATGTGCGATCATCATCTCCATATGACTGGAGTGACACTTCCGTCTTGACATCACACCCAACACACTATGATTCTCAATATACCCGGTATTGGCGTACACAGAACCGTTAAAGCCCTGGATGACCTCAACCAAAGTATATTGATTGTCGCAAGTATTAACGATGCAAGTCTCAAGTTAAGACCAAATACATCTACCCTGATTTCGGACTTCCATAGACACATAGTCATACTACCAATGGAACTCCGAGTGGGTCTTATCTAGAGCGAAGCTGTTTCCGTACCATCGGTGAAACACAACCTCCTATTACACTTGCATAAGTATCCTATACCCAAATATGAGAACTATATCGTTGTGCCCTCACAACGCGCACAAGTGTAATACTAGTCTTTTACGCATTCATCGATGTCTAATCTCGATGATGCTCTGACTAGGGATGTTTAATGATTTATCCTTCGTGGACTGATACTATTTCATATCATTCTCAATCCAGGAACAAATCACAGGGACCTCCTATCATTTATATAACTAGGTGATCTAATCACAAATGATAAGAGTGCAATCTCCTTTGTCACATAGTTAATTTGTACAACAACACCGTGATCTGTAAAAATAGTGACGCTATAGGTCATAATTGTCCAACAATCTCCCACTTAGCCTATAGCCAGTCACTCGAGTGTCTTACGCCCGAACTATGTACGGTTGGCTCAAACTGCTGAGAAATGCTTTCGTCAGTGGATTTGTGTGATTATCATCTGATGCGATTTATACGATCATCACATCGCCACGATGTATGATCCAACGAATCAGATGAATAGTCAAGTATGTATCTGGATCGTTGATGAGACCGTTAATTCTTTAGCATGTGCTCAAGCCTAGCTCAGCTGCTAACAGAATTATATCTAATCTGATTAGATTTATTATCGATCTAGAAGGCTTCTATTGCTGCTTCAGCTGCAGCAATAACCCGCTTTTTTTTTTATTTGGTAACAGTATCTTGCTTGGAAGATATCCAGCTCACTGTTCCGTTATTCAAACTTTGTAGTACCGTTTACGACTTATAGTCATTTTATCGGTTTAGGAAACTTGCAGTAGTGATCCCAGTCACTTCAAGTTCTTCTTCTCCATAGATTAAGACAGCATCCTTAGTTCTCTAAGATACTATATGTTCTTAACTTCAGTCCAGTGATTATCACTCGGATTGGCCTATTTGTGAATCCATATGCTCAAAGCGTATGAGACACCAGGTCGCGTACATTTTTCAATGTACGATTCCACGGAGAGTTTTCGAAAGCCAAGCTTTCGCCGATATTATTATTATGGGAATATCATTTCCAAGAAATGACATATTATCATTATTTATAGGACAACCATTGTCAGTGCGCTCCCACTAACCTCCTATATACACAAGAATCATTTTCGTTTTGAATTAAATCATACTCCATTATGATTACATCAAAACGATAATTCCAAGAACCTATGCTTGCTTCAATCCAAACATGGATCGAATAACCCGCAAACCTTGTTTCTAGTTTTGGTACGACAAAATCGACAGGATATTGTAAACATCCTCCGAAAGGTTTCCTTTTCAGGAAAGCGATTTTCCCGTTCAGCTGACATATTTCATAAATGAAATACGCAGCTTTAGCAAGCATTATCCAAATGGATTTACCGTGGCAACAGTTAAAAGGTTGAATCGTAATCAACACAACGTTGATAACGATACCTTTCCGTTAAAGCCTAGCTTTATACGTTGGTATGTTGCCATCCATGTATGTCTTCCTTGAAGACTTATAGTACCAATAGGCACAATATTTTATGGTACATCAATTAGTATCCAAACTTGGTTGATTTACATGGAATCCATTTCGGACTCATGACACTTTGTCATAATAGGGATTCGATACCTTGTATCACTTCCTCATACGTAGTCAGTTGGTATTCCTCAATAAGATAGACATCTTTATGAGGTGAGATCAGAAACCCATACACTAGGTTGTTTTCTGACTCTCTCCGACATACGCGGTTCTTGTGTATTTAAAGATTATGGTATAGTTTCATCCTTGATGAACTATTTATGTTCCATTAAGGAATTGGTGCCTTGAACAGTATTACTCTGATTTTCATCGAGTTTTACTATCCTCCCACTTGCCACTGCATATCGGTATTCCTCTTAGGAAAACCGCATTGTAGCAACAATCTAATTGTTCTCTTGTGAGTTGTATAAGTACTATACTTATGTATCCCTAGGATACCCTACAATTGGCACTTATCCAATTTGGGTTCTAGTTTGGTATCATCCAAACGTATGCCTAGCATTCCCAAATCATTAGGATGAGAAAACCCAGTTTCTTCTTCTGTTCATATCTAATATGAAATCTGTCAAACAGATTTTATGGAACCTTATTCTAAATAAGTTTGCACTGTTTAAAGCTTATCCGTTGAAGGAAATGGTAGCTCAGAGCGACTCAGATTAACCTAATCATGTCCAACAAAATTTTATTTTATCCGTTCGGACACACCGTCAAACTGACGTGTTCCGGGAGGAGTCCTCATTTGAAAGAATACTTTACTCTTTCAAGTATATAAGAAACTTATTTCTTAAGTATTTTCCATTACGGTCTTACCGTGACGTTATAATACTATAGCCGATCTGTTTGTCTATTTCGCGTCGAAACTTAAAAGTTTCCGATTTGTGTTCTTCAAAAGAAACACATAATCATCACGCGATGCCACATCCGTATAGGTCACAAAATATTCATATCCCTTTAGCCTAGCTAGACATGGGCCCACTACTTCACTATGAACTAGGGCTACCATTTTTACCAAGTAAATATTGTTTTAGGCACTTTGCCCAATATACTAGATTCGTAGACTTTATTTGATTAGAATCATTTGTCCTAGTACCCACACTTCAAAGTGTGGATATACGATTCTTGTTTATTGTGTCCCAGACAACAATGCCATAATAAAGTTTCATCTGATCAATTAGTTTGAGCTATTTGTTTGTCATGTTATACCTTTGAGATTTATTATATTCAAAATATAAATCATGTTATTCACATCTAATGTGTTTATCTCAATATCATCTTATATAATAAAACACTTTAGTGTTCTAGAATATAAAGGTTCACCCGCAACGGTCAACACTGATATAGAGATGATGTATCTAGTCAAACTAGTTACATTATAACAGTTTCCAAATTTAGGTACACACCCGAATGGTAGTTCCTAAACTTAGGTATCTACGGTTAAAATAGCGACTTTCGTCCCGTTTCCAATCCGCAGATTAAATCTCAATTAATGTCAGTATCCTGCTCATAGCAGATTCTGAACATCAATATATATTTATATTACACTAAGTATCTAAAATCCAATTTTAATACTTGTGGTGAATATATTTATGACAAACATATTTGAAGTCAGAGCCTTGCTCGTTCTTCAATTCCTTTATGTCTGCTTTGTCCAAACGGCAGTCACGCTTCCGCGATCCCGTTTGCCACATTTAGCATACATTTTGGGATATGTCATTTATCTTCCCAGAAGATTATAGTGATATTGCCTTTGCCCTTTTCAACACTCCAGAAGCCTTTGGCCAAGCCTTGGCCTTCTAGAATATCGAAGTAAGGTGCGCCTTGTGCTACTTGCCTAATTGCAAAGTTTGACTTTATCTCCTTGAGAATAGTCATTAACTCCTCCAAGAGTTTACTATTGCAATATTAGTACTTCTAAAATCTAAATAGATCTTTGAATCCTTCAATTTCTTTATCATACTTTAAGGATCTAATCCTTAGTTCTGATTCAGAAATTAAGGAGTCTACTGCGGTAAGTATAATGGATTAAGCACTAAAGTTATCATCACATAATCTTCCAAAGATTATGCTCTACTGTTTGTTTAACTCCGGGCTTTAGGTATAATATGTTATTTTATCAAATAAAGTAACTTATTATTTTCTAGGACCATCCTGAAATTTAATTCCCAATTTGAAAATTAAACTATTTAAATACATTTTCCCTAGGATTATGTATTAAACGTTAATCTTTCAATTTATATCTTGATTCTAATATTCCAACTATTTAATCAACGATTTTGGTACTATTTATTATAATGATTACAATAGTCCAACTATTTAATCAACTATAATTTAATAGATTAAAATCAATTATATTGATTACTATAATCCAATTATAAAATCAACTATAAGTGAATAGTTTGAATATAGTCCAACTATTTATTAAAAAATAACATTTAAATATTAGTCCAACTAACATTTAATTTATTTGACGAATGATATTTGTTTGAGCGCGTATGGCGAGTAATTGAACGAATATTGCAAATTCAATTCTTGCCACCCACTATTTTTCGGCGAGCCTCTAACCCTCTATCGAGTACTCGGGAAACTGTGTTTCCTATTGGGCTAGGATCGCGTTAAATATCACACAATCTTGACTTTGGCCAACAAATTGTATGATAATTAACTAGGTAGATCTCTAAGATCAATTGGATCCAATCCAATTCCTAGATCCGGTAGGGGGCATCCAAGTCCGAAACATATATCTTATATATGCCAATACATCCAATGTATTATCTAACCTGATTTCCTCTGAATCAACTAAGCCTTGGCTTTGGCACAACAAACTTAGTGATCCTAGTTAAGCGCGACCCATTGACCATGGAAAGCTTCGTAATCAATGTTGATGGACAAGAAGTGGTCTTGACTTTGGCCAATAAACCACAACTTGGACAAGACACTGACATGGAATAAAGCTCTCGTGATTCAAACACATCTTCGACAGACAAAGGCCTTGACTTTGGCCAACAAACCAATGTCGTCTTAGATCTTGAGTGAGAATCACTCAATGGAAGGAAAAACGCTTAATATGTTTGAGGGTTTTTCGTGTGTAAATTGGCAACCAATTTATTACCTTTGTTAAGGTCTCATCATCATACACACTTAAACATGCTTTCTAAATACATAATAAAGCACATATGAAAAAATAATAATGATATGCGGATGGATACTTTACACATTGATCCTAGATCAAATCTCTCCATTTCTCTCTCCCGCTAGCACAAATATTTCTTCTACCCGTTACACTACACTTCTAAAGAAACCTCATTTACATTGAGGGGAATATGTGAGAAGAGAATACAAAGAAATGAGAGGTAATAAGGCTGGACACGCAAGTCCAATTAATAAATCGAATTTATTACAACAATTTCTAAAATTGTCCCACTCATCTAATATCCATCCGATATACATTATTCATGCATCGCAACCATGTATTCACACAAGCATGTTATCAATCAATCTAATCCAATTAATTAATCTGATAATTAGTGATCATCCAATGTTCAAATAACGATTTGATTTCGCTCTCGAGTCAAACTCGTTTTTGCGAATAAGTACTCAAAGTTCGAATTCTCGAATTAAATTAAACTACATAATTAAATCCAATTTAATATGCATTCAATTCTAATTCGCTATTTAATTCCAAATTAAATATCACACTTTATTAATAAACCTTTTACGACTTAAATTCCAAATTTAATCGCAACGAGTCTCAAAGCCCGATTAACGTCCAACGTAAATTTAATTAAAGTCCAATGGGCTTTTAATTAATTTCTTAAGGCGTGGACTTTTGGTCAACTCGGATCAAACCGAAAACCAAAGTCCAATCCGGAAGTTACCCCATAAGCCCAGAAATCAATATTGGCCCATTAGGCCCAATTAAACTTTAAGGGTCCATTAAGTCGCATTTGGGCTTTATGGAGGCGGTTTTGGGCCCAATTGGATCCAATCCAATTGCCTTAACCCAACTTAGTACAACTAAGCCCAACAAGCCCAATTACAACATTTCAAGCCGAAATCCAATTTAAGGCCCAATTATAATTAAATCATAAAAACCCAATTTCACAATTTAATTACATAAAGTGCATTAAAATAATTAATCACCCAAATCATTATTTCCAAAACACAAATTAGGCTAATTAATCATGCTCATCTACATTAAAACATGTCCAACACATTTCAACAAAAATCAAACCCAATTACATGCTCTTATGCTCTCGGAAATTTGGTGATTTTACGTCCGATTCGAATTCAATCCAATTAATTCCACAATCGACATTAATCATATTCCCGAATGATTTCCAACACATCTTATTGTCAAAAATCAAAAATCCCAAGACATTTTAGGGGGAAGACCATTCGGCCAACACAAAGAAATTGGGGAAATTTGTTCCAAACATAATTTCAACAAATTGATCCAATCAATCCTAAATTCAAACATATTTAAGCATACTAATCCATCCAATTTCATTAATCATGCTCAAAATCAAGTTTGCCCAATTTTAAGCCCAAAATATTTTTCATGCTTTTAACCAAGCTCTTGATACCATTGTTGGAGATTCTAAGCATCCCAAGATCAATAAATCAAGCATGAAACATAAGTGAATACATCGAGGGAGTTGCGGAATACTCACATTGATCGGTTGAGTGACGATTTGGGCAACAAAAATCATTCAATGCCCTTCTTGGACTGCTCACGGCAGTGCAGAGGTTTCCCCACTGGTTCGGCCATTTTGAATCATTTCCAAGCTCCAAGCTTCGTTGTGGTGATTCCCGGCTCATGGGTAGACTTCCCTATCACCTTCGCATGATCCTGTAGTATGCTATCACTCCCGATTTTGCCAAAAAATCGCGACTTTTCTTCCCATTTTTCTCCCTTGGTTCACGGCAGAACTGCCAAACCAGAAGCAAAAATTGCCCACTTTGGGCGTGAAGATGAGGAAGAGAAATGGATGAGAGAGAGATAAAATGTGTTATGTAATTTTAGTATTTGATTTCTCAAATCTAATACACTAAATTTGGTTCCAAAAGTCAAGGCAATTAATGCCCACAAATGCCAACCACACACATCACTCAATCACAAGTTGTCAAGTCACATCACTCAAAGTGACAAGTGATTTGACACTTGATACGACTAGCAATTTGACGCTTGATTTGACATGCCGCACTCGAATTCGAAATGCGAATGCGCTCGCAAATAATCCCGGGCTCGGGTTCGCTAATTCCAAATTAACAAATTTTCTGTTGCGTCGTAATTAAATGATTACGCCTAGCAAAGTCACTATTCATGTCGCGAACGAATTAATTCTAAATTAATTCGTTCGCCCGAATTAAAATCTAATTTTAATTCTGCATCGAAATCCAATTTCGTTTAATATATCAAATATATTAATTTACTGATTAATTCCAAATTAATTGTTATCTCTCTTTAATTGATATTTATCCTAGATAAAATATCTCCGCAATTAATCCCAGATTAATTTTCTCTCTCATCTTATTAATCCCAGATTAATTAAAAGTGCGAGTCATACGTCATCGGTGAATCTTTGGGAAGCGACCCATGAGGTCACCGGATTTGTTGGCAGTAAATTCAGTCGTCGGACTATCCGAACACGTAAGTACCTCGTACTACGTTTATACCGATTTACAAGACAAGGTTGGCGTCTAGCAAAGCGCCATGCCTACCCAATTCTCCGGAAAAATCCTTACATGAATAAAGGATCTGTATCAGGCGTAGTATACGTAGTATTGAGTATTTCTATCCAGTATCAGATGATCACATGCGAGGCTTGGGGCTGGTACAGTGTATGCCTCGTACGAAGCATATATCGAATGACAAGCAACTAGTCTCTTTAATATCAGATAATCATGACCAAGTCATATTATCCCGACAGTTGCAACCTTATTTAGAGAACCAGTTTTATATCAATGTGCGATCATCATCTCCATATGACTGGAGTGACACTTCCGTCTTGACATCACACCCAACACACTATGATTCTTAATATACCCGGTATTGGCGTACATAGAACCGGTTAAAGCCCTGGACGACCTCAACCAAAATATATTGATTGTCGCAAGTATTAGCGGTGCAAGTCTCAGGTTAAGACCAAATACACCTACCCCGATTTCGGACTTCTATAGACACATAGTCATACTACCAATGGAATTCTGAGGGGGTTTTATCCAGAACGAAGCTGTTTCCCGTACCATCGGTGAAACACAACCTCCTATTACACTTGCATAAATATCTTTTACCCAAATATTTTAAAACTATGTCGTTGTGCCCTCACAACGCGCACAAGTGTAATACTAGTCTTTTACGCATTCACCAATGTCCAATCTCGATGATGCTCTGACTAGGGATGTTTAATGATTTATCCTTCGTGGACTGATACTGTCTCATATCATTCTCAATCCAGGAACAAATCACAGGGACCTCCTATCATTTATATATCTAGGTGATCTAATCACAAATGATAAGAGTGCAATCTCCTTTGTCACATAGTTAATTTGTACAACAACATCGTGATCTGTACAAATAGTGACGCTATGGGTCATAATTGTCCAACACCGCTTACAAAGGCCTTACCTCCTAAATTATTTGATAAACATATGGAGGAGATGAGACTACGGTACCATTCAGATTGGCACTACGCAAGTGGGAGTTTCATGGAGTTGGTGCTTGGAGTGCTAATTCGAATTGTATGTTTTATTATTTATTAATAAAATAACTACATTTTTCATTTCATACTTTATAATGGTATTGACATTATGCGTATTAGATTGATGTATAGATATGCTAAGAATGATATCGACCTTAGAATAGTTTTGACACTAGGTGTAAACTATTCTTAAAGTAAATATTCCTAGTCGTTGGTTTTGGAATACGGTTGAATTCCTATAACCTAGAAGACTAGCACATATTGTATATTGGAATTGGAGTTCCAATGGTTTAACCCGATGTACCATGAGTTTTGGAAAATCGTATAGACATGTGGGTATTCGTTGGAGCGAATACTAAATGACTCACAAGTGATTCCTAATAGTTGGAAGTACATACCACCGTCAATAGGAATCTCCTCGAGCGAGTAGCATATGTAATCCTTTGACTATAGGATAACATTGATTATATGTGAGATCCTCCACACTGTGATGCCATGTATGTCAGAAACCTTTCATGGTCTGGCCTCTAGATGTTCGTTGGGTGTGGACCGATGCACCCAGTAATCAAGTGTGAAGCAAGATAGGATCCGTCGTCCCGTATATGTACCATAAGGGGTTAGGAATCCATGTAAGTAAAGTCACGATTCTTAAAGACTTTGGCCAAAGCCGATCACCTAGGGTGGATCGCATCAATTGTAAAGAATCGTGGCCATGTCGACTTGAGATGTGTGCCTTGGAAACTTGACAGTGTATTCTATGTTTCCTAAGCACAACTCGGATAGCCTACGACGGAGGGATTGTTAAGCATATGTGATTACCTCGACTTGTATAGCTCAGAAAGGTCGTTCGTGTTCTTCACGAATTTGGAGGTGTCCGAATTGCGTACATATTAGCTAGGCTTATATGACGAACATGTCTAAACTTAGAGAGTCCCAATATGAAGTGTACTCGTTGAGCACTTGGGTAGCCGATTATTTTGATAAAAGATAATATTCGATATTATAATTATCAACTAAGATAATCAAGTGTTATTGGATAACATTGATTATTTACTTGACCTAATTGGATTAATTCAATAATTACACAAGGGCTTAATTGGAAAATCATAATTATCTCTACCATTTGAGGATATTATGGTAATTGTAAGTATGTAATAATAGGTGGTTTTGGCTTGATTTAATTGGATTAAATCAAGGTGGAAAATATTTAACTAATCTATTTCCTAATCATTGGCTTGATTTAATTGGATTAAATTAAAGTGGGAGACAATGGAGATTAATCACACCTAATTATACATATTTGGACAAATTGGATTAAGCCCACTTAAAAGTTGATTACAACTTTTATTAATTAAAAATTTGCCTAAGCTTGATACAAGATCCAATCTATTTCTTCTTTGTTGAAATTGTTGGAGAACCTCCAAGGTGTGCAAGCTTGACTTCAAGATCCAATCTTGTTTCCAATGCTAGCAAGCTTCACTTTAAGATCTAATCTTGATTTCTCCTAGATGAAATGTTGTAGAGACCTCACAAGCTTCTCTAAAAACTTCTCTAACTTAGGCTAATCTCTCTAAGAATTTTCTTGTATTTTTAACTTGTAATTAAAACCTTCATAAAGTTTGCTATTTATAGCAAAACTTAGGCACGGGCCCGGGCCGGCCTGATTTTTTAATTATAAATAAAAAAATTTATTATATAAATATATATTTTAAGCCCGGACCAGATTTTTTTATTATAAAAAATTATAAATATAAAAAATTTATTATAAAAATATATATATTTTATAAATTAAAATATTTATTTATTTATTTTAAGCCCGGACCAGATTTTTTTATTATAAAAAATTATAAATATAAAAAATTTATTATAAAAATTTATATATTTTATAAATTAAAATATTTATTTATTTATTTTAAGCCCGGCCGGGCCGGGCCCGGGATTTTTGGGTGAAGCCCGGCCCGGGCCCGTGCTACCCCGGGCCGGGCTTCGGGCTTTTCTGCCATGCATACTTATGGGATTCTAAATTGGTTTGTGTATTGAATTCAAAATTTACGCAAATGCGTATTTAGAATAAATTTATGTTTTTGTAAAAATATTTGATATTTTGAAAATTTTGATTTTTATTCTATAACATGTGTTAATGTTGGTTTTGAAATTAAAAATTAATTTTGGGTTTTTTTGAAGTGTTTAGGGAAGACCAAAAGAATAAGGTTCAAAGACCCCAATTCCTTCAGCTCACTGGAATGTGAGCCGAAGGAAATGAATTTTCATTTGAAAACAAACCAAACAAAAAAAAATGATCAGTGCTACATTGCACGCGCACTGTAATGCACTGTAGCGCGCGTGTAAATTTTGTTTTCGCTCGTTCTGGAGCTTTCGGACTCCGATTCAGTCCCGGTTTTTTCCTATACACTCGTACTAGAATATAATATTTCATTAAATAATTTAAAATTACACCCAAACTTGATATTCATGGGTTAGACTCATTTCAGCTGAGCGAGGCATCGATCCAACACTATGGGTTCCACAACTGCCCAAACATATTCAATATGGAATTAGCAATCTGTTAAATTTATGGGCATGTGGTACACTGTAGAAATCAGTTCTAAGTGTTATTAAGGAATTGCTAATAGAAATGTCGACGTGATTATATCTATAGAGATTTGACGTTTACATCTATATCTCTGGAATAATCTGGATACCTTTAACGGAGGGATTATACGTATGCAGTGACCTCGACCTATATGGTTCAGAGAGTTTATCCGTGTTCGTCATAATTTACGGGTGGGTGAATTATGGACACGAAATTTAATTCCGTGACGGATATGCATGAACTTAGAGAGTCCCACTAATAAAATATACTCGTAGAGCACTAGGGAAACTTTTATGAATAATACTCATTATTTATAACTCGTTTAACTGTTAAATGAAAAATACATGCAATCGGGACCTAATCATCATTTTCGAATTAATGTGTATTTGTATTTAATATTTGATTTTATTAAATACATATTAATTAAATATCAAATTGTGATATTTAACATATATCATTAATATATGTATTTGAGATGTTTAATGTAAATATAATACATATATTTAATATATTTGTATTTAATTTATTTAATTGTTTAATTGTTAAATAATTAAATTAATTTAAATACAAATATCTTTACCATGATTAGCTTTAGGAAATGGCATGATTTGGTTGGTTCACTTGTAAAGATTTTCTTTAATGATAAAGGTTATCATTATTAACAAGTAAACTTGTACCAATAGAATTGAAACAAAAAATCAAATACTTGTTATTTATTTTTTGGGATAATTCGGCCAAGAGGAAACGATTTAACAAAATTATTTTTTTTTTCATTTTTTAACACAACACAGGTTACACAAATAATTTACAAAGAGAGTTGAGAGAAAAGGTGGAAGAAAAGAAAGAAAACAACGGCAAAACTTGGAATTTTTGTAAGTATTTTCTTACTTTCTTCTACATGGAAATTGTCTCTATTAATCTTAGCTTCAATTTATGTTTCTAAGTTGATGTCTCTACTCTTTGAGTTTGTAATTAAATGTGTTTGAAGCTTGTTGGAGGTGTTTTGCATGTTAGATTAATTAATAAGCTAATTAGGAGTAATTAAGCTTATTTGATTAATTAGTGATTAAAGTTTTCATTTTATAGTTTCTTAGCCATTCATAAATAATCTAGAATTGTTCTTGAGTTGTTTCATGATGGTGAGACTTGATTGGTGTGGTATGGATTGAATTAAAGTATTGAATTTGTTTAATTTGGTTTAAATTGTCAATTTATGGAAATTGTAAAATTAGGGTTCATAAACCTTTCCAAATTAGGGGCTTTTCATATATATGATGTAATTTAATGTATATATGATGTATATTAAATTTGGGATTGATTAGATTTGATCTTGACATGTTTTGAACTAAAAATGACCAAATTGCAAATCCTGGAAATTATGGGTGCTCTCGGCAATTTCCAAAATTTTGGGGATTTGTGTTGCAAATTGTGTTTTCATGTATTAGACATGTATAAATCATTTTGGGATTGATTTGGAATCAATTAAATATGTATTTGACTATTTAAGGACCAAAATGATCAAATTATAAAATTTGGGGGCAATTAGGCAATTAATAGAAATTTTATTTCTTGGGTTAAAATTTCAGATTTGAAGTATTGGTTAATTAAATAAAAAAGTTTATTTAATTGATCCAAGAAAAAATTTTGAAATCGGAAAATTCTGATTTTCCGCGTTTCGCTGCGCTAACCTGGTAATTCCCTATAAAACCCCTACAATTTTATGTTATTTTTTTAATCTTTTATTATAGTGATGTACACGCAGAATGTCCAGTCAGATTCATTGTATATCCAGCTGGACATCTGCGCAATATCTGGCCAGGCTTCCCGAAGCTAGGCCGGTGAGACGTTTATCCTATTTTTATTTTATCACTATCTTGTTGATTTCATTTCTATTTTGTAATTATTTATTTACCATTTTTGTTATTCATGCATGTCTCTACCTTGTTGTGTTTCTGTTTTATGATTAATATCCGGCCAGACTTGCACTAAGGCACTAAGGTCGGTCAGACATCAGCTACATAAGAAATGTCTAGCAAGGCTTCTACGAAGCCAGACCAGTCAGAAATGAGCCTATATTCATTTATTTACTATTATGATATTTTCGTTGCGTCACAATTAATAATAATGTTATATGTACCTCTATAGACACTGTATTTTTATGCATAGTCCGATAATGAGTCTCTTATGAGAACACACCTGAAAAGTTTGGGAAAATTGCAAGGTTTAATGCTGGAAGGCAGAACATACTCCAAGTCCAATCGGATATGCACCGGGTTTCCAGTTTTACAGAAGGATTCGATCTCTCTCCTTATTAGCCAAATTCCATAAAGCTTACTTTCCTTTTTAACTGATTTCCTAAATAATGGGATATTTTCCTTGTTAACCAAACCCTATAAACTATAAAAGAGGGATTAAAACACACAGAAATGGATTGGACTGGATTCTTTTGGATATTCAAAAAACCAAAATACAGTAACTCTAATTCCCATCTCTAGCAAGACCTAACAGCCAAATGGAACTTTCAGAGGTATTCTCGGAGCCACGTTACACATAAAGGTACAACCTGAGGGCCCGAAAACCTTAACTCTGTATATTATTTACCCAGTCCATTGAAGCCATATATTCGGTCGGACATCCTCTATATCTGGCCAGATATTTAATTGACACACAGAAAATCTGGCCACTCAATTGTCTACATCCGACACTTTTATGTTTCATGGTATATATGATGAAAATCCGGTCGCAAATTCCATAATCGAATCCTAATGGACGATAATATGGTTTTCACTTTAGATACAACTCCACATACCGCGCGAAAATAGACGTGCACGACCTTGCCTCTATATTTATCATCTTGTTTTGTCTTCCTTAATTGTTTAATTATTGTTTTAGTACTTTGATGGTTTTGTCACTCTATTATTATCATAATTAGTGTTATGCATGATCCCGCACTTTATGGCTACTGGTTTCAAGCATAACATATCCTTGTTATTTGTTGTCATGCATGGTTCTGCGTTTCAATCTTATGCAGCATATCAGACCACTTCCAGCAAGTCTGGCCGAACATTAATGTGATGATATAAATACGACTGGAGTTGATAAAAATTTCCGGACATTAAATACGTAAAAAATATTATCTATGAAAGATATGTATTTGTTAGTGTCCTACACATGCCCAAGGTCTCTAAACAATGATTTGTGTGTGAATAAATCAAGTGAAAGTAGCGTAAATACTCACATTGATCAGTTGAGGAATTTCAAAATTTCAACGGATGTAGAAGCTCCAAGCATGGTGTTGAGTTCCAAACTCTTGGGTGAGTTTTCCTATCACCTAAAATGACTCCCAAAGTGCTAGCTTGGTTGAAATTTTTGCAACAAAAATTTCCAATGAGAAAGGAAGGTCACGGCAATGGTGAGAAGGAGGAGGAAAGAGAGAAGTGTGAATAGTTTCTTTCAAAAAGTGTTTGTGTTGTGTGTTAAAAGTTGAAATAAATACAAGCCAACTACATCCATCACTAATAGTGACATGTGATGTAAGTTATGGGTCCTACCCAATTAAATTCCAAATTTAAGTTGGCTCACATAACCACTTTGGACCCGGATTCATTTAATCTGATTAAACGAATTTTCCGTCGTTAAATAATTAAATCCAATTTAATTAAATAATAATGCCTCGCAAAATTATTACGATAGTCGCTTACGAATTAATTCCAAAATAATTCATTCGCTTGAATTAAAATCTAATTTTAATTCCATATTGAAATCAAATTTCAATTAATATATCCAATATATTATTTAAGCCCAAATAAATAAATTAAATAGAAAAATATAATTTAAATATTAAATTTATTTAATCGATTAATTCCAAATTAATCGCGTTCTCTCTTCTAGACGAATTTAATCCCAGATAAATTCTTACTGTAATTAATCCCAGATTAATTTTCTCTCTCATAATTAATCTCAGAGTAATTCTGTTCGAGTCAAATATCATTGGTGAATCTTTGGGAAGCGACCCAAGAGATCGCTGGATATGTTGGCAATAAATACGGTTGTCAGATTATCCGACATGTGCGTACCCTATACCACGTTCTCACCGATTTATAAGACATGGTTGGCTTCTAGCAAAGCACCGTGCCTACCCAATTCTCCAGAAATATTCAATAAAGAATATATAATATGTATCAAGCGTAGTATACAATGTATTGCGTAATACGATCCAGTATCGGATGTCACATGCTAGGCCTAGGGCTAGAATTGTGTCTACCCCGTACGAAGCATATATCGAATCCCGCGTAACTAGTCTCTTTAATCGGATAATCATGACCTAGTCATATTATTCCGATAGCTGCAGCATATTAGAGTACCAGTACCGTATCCTGCGTGATCATCATCTCCATATGAGTGAAGTGATACTTCCATTTTGACATCACACCCAATACACTATGATTCTCAGTAAACCCAGAAGAGGCGTACACATAACCTTTTAAAGCTCCGGATGACCAAAACCAAAGTATACTGATTGTCGCAAGTATTAGCGATACAAGTCTCAGGTTAAGACCACATACACCTACCCTGATTCGGATTTCCATAGACATATAATCATACTACCAATGGGACTCTGAGGGGTCTATCAAGAGCGAAGCTTTTCCCGGTCCAACGGCTAACAAAACCTCATATCATACTTGCATAAGTATCCAATACTTAAATATATGAGAACTATGTCGTTAAGCTTCCATAATGCGCACACGTGTAATACTAGTCTATTCCGCATTATCGATGTCCAGTCTCGATAATACTACGATTATGGATATTTAATGATTAAACCTTTCGTGGATTAATAATGTCTCATATCTTATTAATCTGGTACTAATCATATGGACTTTTATCCTTTATATATCCAAGTAATCCAATTACAAAATGATAAAATAGCAATTTCCTTTGTCACATAGTTAATTTGTACAAAAACACCATGTCTTTTACAAATAGTGATTCTATTGGTCATAATTGTCCAATAGTATTTTGATTCGTTTAATGCATGTTGTATTAATCGGGTCGTGCAGTCGAAGGAGAAAAATCAAAAAAATTTACCCAATTTTATTGATTTTTCTTGGGTAATTAAAATAAACTAATTTATTATAATCACCTAAATCTGAAAAATAAATTTTGCACCAAAACTCTTCAATTGTCGAAAGCTTCAAAAAGTGGACAAAAAATTTTATTTTGATCATTTTAATCATATTTTGTCAATTACTAGTCTAAGTGATTTCCAATCACAACCAAAATGGTTTGTACATCTTATATACATCAAAATACATCACATATATATTAAAAGACTCAAGTTTGATATTGGCATAAACCCTAATTTTGTCAATTAATCAAATTAACCCAAATTAATTTATATTCACACTTTAATCCAAGCTATCTAATACCAATCAAGTCTCACCACATTGAAATAACTCAAGAAAATTTCTAGGTCATTATTGAGTGGCCTAACAACTCTAGAATGACAACAAGCCATCTAAAGACCATTATAAGCCTTATTTACACTAAATAAGCTTACTTTAAATTACTACACGTGCGTATATTCAATTTTAAGTTACCAAACATCTCAACACAAATCCAAGAGAGGGAAAAACAAACTCACATCATATGTTAAGCTATAGAACAATAGAAATAATTTCTAATTAAAAGAAAGTAAGTAAATACCTTATTTCCAAGCTTTTCTTTGAATTTTTCTTTAGCACTTTATTTTTCTCTCACGCTTTATATTTTCTGTTCTTGAAAAACTTAAAAAAACCTAAGCCAAATGAAAAATAAAACACTTATATACTTAGGTCATTTGGCCGAAATTTAGGGGAGGGCATAATTATCATTTTGGATTATATTTAATCTAATTAAAAGAAACCAAAATCAAAATGATAACCTTTACCTTTATTAAAGTTAATTAACATGTGTAACCAATTACAAAATTCTATTTCCCAGCTTAATCATCATTTTAGATATTTTATTTTTTATTACTTTAATTATTTAACAATTAAATAATTAAATAATTAATAAATATAAATATCTAAATATATGTATTTCATTTACATTAAATATTCCAAAAATAAATATTTATGATATATGTCAAAAAAATCTTATTTGATAATTTATTAATGTATATTTAATTAAATCATGTATTAAATACAAATACACATTAATTAAGAAATAACTAAAATAACCCTATGCATGTATTTATCCGTTTAACCGTTAAACAATTTATGAATAATCAATATTACTCATAATGTTGCCCAAGTGCTCTAAGAGTATATTTCATTATGTGAAACTCTCTAAGTTCAAGTATATCCGTCACCGAATCCAATTTCGTGTCCATAATTTACCCACTTGTAAATTATGACGACTACAGATAAACTCGATGAACTATACAGGTCGAGGTCATTGCATACATATAATCTTTCGTGACATGTCTCTGGTTAAACCAGAGATACAAATATAAATGTCAAATCTCCTTAGATATAATTTCGTCGACGTATTAATTAGTGATCTCTAAATAACAGTTTTAACTCACTTCTACAGTACACCACGGGGCCATGGATTTAACATATCGCTAACCCCATATTGAATACATATGTTATGTACATAAAACTGGCAGATCTTTTCTTGATACACATAGGATATTCTAAAAATCATTCCACATCCAACGAATAGATGGAGGTCTGACCTTAATAGGTCGATTACGTGACTGCCATCAAAGTGTGGAGGATATCTCATATATCCACAGTGGTATCTCAAGTCAAAGAATCAATTTGCTACTCAACCAGAAAAGATTCTTATTGACGTTGGTGTAGTATCTATTAAGAATCTTTGGTGATTCGTTCAGTGTTTATCTGATATAAACACCTACATGTCTATACGAGTCTCCGAGACTCATAGTTCATTGAGTAATAACCATTGAAATCCTAGATTCCAATATACAACACGTACATATCTCTACGGGTTTACTTACTAACCAAGTAATGTAAACCTTGACCAGAAACAATTTAAAAAATGATAATGTTATGATACCACTCAATGAAAGTTGTAACGCTTTTGCAACTATATCATAACTAATCATTCTAAGGTCTCTTACGTCTTTACCATATAAATAAAGATGTTATATTAATGAAACTATTTATTTTATTCAAAATAAAATATTTACATAAGTATTTATAAGGAAATACATCATAAAATTAGCGCGTCGAGCACCAATCCTAACAATTGGTTCTCGATATTCATTGCTTCTAGATATGTACATCTATTAATTTACTTTTTATTATCCATGTTTGCGCTACTGTGTGCCTATAAATTGTTGTTGTTTATTATTACATTATAAGACATGTGAATCATCTTTTGAAACTGGATATTATACTGGCATCAGTAAGGGACCATTCCGAGCCAAAACGGGTTCAAGGTCGGACTTAGCGAGGGGTGTAGTGCAGCCTTAAATCATTCCCATTGTCTTATATTGGGTGGTGGCTCTATTATTTTCCAGTTAGTCCCCAGTGGGATGTCTGTACTCTCTACGGGCTGTGAGCCCAACAGTGTCGTGGTCGCCGATGTCATAGGCATAGGGATAAAAGATAATCCCTGCGTAAAATAAACTTGTGGAAAAATCTAAAAATCTTGTTGAACCTTAACTAGGTGTTAGCTTGCCTAGGCAAAAGAGAGGATAAAATGAACTAGACTATTAACACTAATCAACACTTGGTGCCAGCAAAGACCAATCTGAGTTGCACATAATTATTTCTGAAAGAATCATACACACAGGGGAAAGCATTTGTAAGGTGAAACCTTTGTTGGAATTGAATTTTTGATTTGGGCAATGCTCATACTTTGAAAAGAGACGGAATTTTAGAAAAGAAAATTATTTGAGAACATACGAAAAGTCATTGCATGATAAGAAAATTTTGGAAAGCATGATCAATAATTTAAGAATCCGGGGGACAACCTAGACAAAATGCAAGATGAAGCCTGATAATATCTCCATGGAGAAGCATCGCGACTGCTACAGGTTGAAGAACGGGCATGCAACCAGAGATCATTTGCAATATGCATACATATTACTCTTTCTTTGTAGGAAATTAAAGTAGACAAATAAGAAGAACTACATAGAAATGGGGTATGCAATCAAGATTTAAAGACACGAAGTATCCAGAATCAAAATACTAGGGGATGAAGCCCGCTTGCAACATAATACTAGGGACGAAGCCCGCTTACTACAGAATATTAGGGAAGAAGCCTCCCTAAAAAAGAATACCGAGGGCGACTCATGTCGCGTAGTTAGGTGTTAGAATGACTACAAGAGAAACATGTTTTGGAATGCATTCAAATCGAAAAAATTGGTTTTGGAATGCTTACGACAGAAAAATATTTAGAGCAAAGAGAGGATTTACGCCAATTGGATTGTAACACTCACAGAGTTAGACGGAGTTAGAATGCCGATGGATTAGAAATGGGTCTGGAACGCCAACAGATTCGGAAAGCTAGACGGAATTTGAATGTCGAAGGACTCTAAAACACACATGGATTTGGAACGCCAATGGAATTAGAAATCCAGATGAATTTGGAAAGCTGAACTGAATTGGAATGCTGACAGGTTTGGAATGCCAACGGACTTCGAACGCCAAAAAATTGGAAATTAGTTTGGAACGCCAACATCTTTGGAAAGCTAGACGGAATCAGAACGCCGAAGGATAAGAGATGGGTTTGGAACACTGACAGATTTTGAAGGTTGAATGGACTTAGAATGCCATTAGATTTGGAATACCGATAGAAATTATAATTTTAGAGAATTTGGCAGAATTAGAGCATTGTAGGATTTGGAACACCACTAAATCTGGAATGCCAATGAAATGAATAAACTCAAGAATAAAGACAACAAAATGAAGCCTCTCACAACAGAATGAATCGACGGACTCGAAAGTCCATCATCCCACGAACTAAATAAAGCAGAGGACTGAGGGTACCTCATCTCACGTACCAATAGAGTTTGAAAGCCACTAGATCTGGAACAATAAACAGATTTGGAACACCGATGGAGTTGGAAAGATTGGAAAATGCTAACACGTTAGGTGGATTTTAAGCGCCACCAAACTTGGAATGCCCAAGATATTTGGATTTAGAATGACAATGTGGTTTCGATTTAGAACATCAATCCTTAGAGAAAAAGTTACAGACACATATTGAGTCATCTCCGACTGATCGGGGCATCAGAGGATATGCGGATTCATTAATCAACTCTTAGAAAAGGTTAAAGCACCTTAACTGATCGAAGCATAGGAGGCATGAGTGCCTTTTTTATCTCAACCGAGGTCGAAACACCTCAAACAATCGAAGCATCGGGGGATCTACGTGTTCGTCAAATATCACGCACAAATCGAGGAATCCCAAATCGATCAAAGCATCAGAGGGCTTGAGGGTCCATCAACCAACAATCATATTGCATCCAATA